>QEPC01005161.1:1365644-1406947 GCA_003113815.1 Sphenodon punctatus
GAGGAGCAAGGGAGTCGTGAGCACGTGAGGGCGGGGGCAGAGGAGGAGTGAAGCTCCCGGGCAGGAGTGTGGTAGATACAAGAGCAGAAAGATATGGGGGAGCAACGCCATGAAGAGCCTTGAAGGTGAAGACTAGTAGCTTGTGCTGAATACGTTTCAGTTAGAGGGAGCCAGTGTAGGGTGAAGCGGAGGGGCTGAACGTAGTCAAAGCAACAGGCAAGGTGAATCACTTTGGCAGCAGAGCATTGGATAGAGAAGAGGGGGCGAGATCAGAGCAGGGGAGACCAGTAAGGAGGAAGTTACAGCAGTCAAGGCAAGAGATGACGAGAGCATGGACTAGGGTTTTTGCAGTGGCAGTAGTAAAGCAAGGCTGGATTTTAGCAATATTATGCAGAGCAAAGTGACAGGATTTGGCAACAGCCTGGATCCAAGGCGTAAAGGAGAGGGAGGAGTCAAAGATGAATCCCAGGTTACGCGCTTGAGGGACAGGCTGGATGGCGACATCCTCAATTGAAACTGAGAGGAAGTAGGAGGAGAATGATTTTGTGGGGGGGAAGACGAGGAATTCAGTCTTGACGATATTAAGTTTGAGTTGACGGCAAAACATCCAAGCAGAGATGTCAGAGAGACAGTCAGCAATACGAGACTAGATAGAGGAGAGCAGTGAGCGAGTGGAGAGATAGAGTTGCGTGTCATCAGCATACAGGTGATACTGGTATCTGTGAGAGTCAATGAGTTTACCCAGAGAAAAAGTGTAAAGGAAGAAGAGAAGAGGGCCCAGGAGGGAGCCTTGGGGAACTCCCACAGAAAGAAGTGATGTGTAGAGGTGGTATCAGCAACAGAAACTTTGAAGGAGCGGTTTGAGAGACGAGGAGAACAAGCCAAGAACAGAGTCCCAGAAACCAAGGGAGCATAGTGAATCCAGGAGGAGGCCATGTTTGGCAGTGTCAAAAGGTGCCAGATAGATTGAGGAGGGAAAGAATGGAGTAGAGGCCCTTAGACTTAGCTAAGAGGTCATTGGTGAATTTAGCGAGGACAGTCTCAGTTGAATGGAGAGGGCAGAAGTCCGATTGAAGGGGGTCAAGGGAGGAATTTGAAGAGAGGAAATCAAGACCGTGAGTGTAGATTGGAAGCTTGGAAGCCAGGAGCTTGGAAGTGAAGGGTAGGAGTGAAATGGAGTGATAGCTGAAAGGGTCAGAGGGGTCAAGAGTGGTCTTCTTAAGGATAGGGGAGACAGTGGCGTGTTTGAAGGCCAATGGAAATAATCCAGTAGAGAGGGAGAGGTCAATGATGTGCAACAGAGAAGGCACAGCAGTGTGGGCAATCACTGTTACCCTGTCACTTTTGTACTCTATTTGGAGTAAAAACATAAAAAGCAACCCCAACCTCTTTTCACATCTGTAGGTTTCTGGAGAGCTCACAGATGCCAAGGGTTCCCTACTGCGCTTTATGCAGGGGAAAAAAAATATTAGAGTAAATGGTATCAGCAGAGCTCTCTCTTTGAAGAGGTTGCTCTGCCGCCAGCTTCAGTGATTCATAACTAGGAGAGGCTTGCAGTTTGGAATCGCCTCATTTTGCTAAATAGGGTTTTGTTACTTTCTGATTCTTGTATTGTTTGATGTCAAAGTGCAGAGACCAGAGTAGAGGCATAGCTAGGTTGGACTGGGCCCTTCTGCAGAAGATGGCATGCCCCAGCCCCCTTCTCTTAGCCAGGCCCGGACTTAGGGGCAGGTCCCCTAGGTCTGGGCCTTGGGCAGCATTTTATGGGGGACGGCAATCCTGGTGCCGGCTCTGCCCTGCTCCGTTTTTGTTTTTCTCCCTGCACAGCCGAAGCCTGCTGCCCGGGTCCCAATCCCTCACCTGCCTCTGCCGTCTGCCTGCGAGTAGTGCTGCAGCAGCAGCAGCGGGACCAATCGAACAACTCCCCAGTGACTGATCAGGAGATTGTTGCCTTGTAAAGAAGGTTCTTTGAGACTGGATTGTGCATGCTCACCCTATTCAACTAATAGACCATGTGATGGTCTCGAGCTCCTCTACTATAAAAAGCACCGTCCCTCTTCAGAACAACAGTTCCTTCCAATCCTTCCTAAGAATATAAGAAAAAAATTCCATGCAGGGCTAGAAGGGTGGGTGTTGTGAGAATGTTTTGAGCCATCTCGAAGAATCTTGTTTACAAGGCAGCAATCTTCTGTTCTTCTTCGAGTGGCTCCTCACATGCCCTTTTTACATGGCTCTGCCAGATGGGGGGTCCATGGGCACACTGGTGCGTGGGTAGGGTGTGCACATGGCCGCACACGCATCCCCACTCACCCCCCGCTAATCCGCACCCATGGAGCAACCTCCATTTTCCCCGGTTCCTCCGTGTGTGGGGACAAGTGGGGGGGAGGATGTAAGTGGGGATGCATGTTAGGCAGGTACGTGCATGCACCCCAAGACACTGCAGGCACGTGCACCATATCATTCACACGGAGCTCCCCCACCCATGAACAAGCAGCTTGGCTTGGGGGCAGCAGCCTGAGAAGGGCCATGGGGCGTGAAATTCCTAAGTCCGATCCTGTTCCTAGCAGGAGACATAACTGGAATAGGAAGTGTGGGCCCTGGTGTAGTCATATCACCTGTCCCCATTATAGCTACAACCTTGGATCAGAGGTTCCCAGACAGTGGGTCAGGACCCCAAATGAGGATTACATTATCTGTAGATGAAGTTGCATTCCAGTTTGCTTTGCACATCTTTGCTGCTTTCGGGGGGGNGTCTCAAAGTGGGGTCACAGGCAAAGTGTCTGAGAACGACTGGCTTAGACCAAAAAGGATAAGCACCATGTCAATAGGAGCAATAAGACAGATTCTGGTCAGCCCACACCTGACTAAAACCAGGCACCTTTCAAGCTAAAGAAAAAATGTCCTCCACACAAGTGTTTGTGCCAGGCAGTCGGGGGTAGGGATGTCAACCCGTACGGATTCTGGGGTATGGATTGGTTATGGAAAGGAGGATTTGTGGGTGGCAGGTGCGGGTAAAGGGGGAGGGGGGATGATGGGATTTTAATGTATTGTTGTATTTTATATTTTGATCTTTTAATTTTGAGATTGTGAGCTGCCCTGAGTCTTTGGAGAAGGGCGGGGTAAAGAGGTAAAAATAAATAAATAATAAAATAAATATTGGGTCCCAGCTACATGTGACTGGGGACTGAGCTTCCCCATCTGAATGCTGAATGGCTAGCCCTCAGGAAGTGGGAGTTCCCACAAGACCAGGCCTAAAACGCTGTCCAACTCTATGCCTAAGAATTCCCAAACCAAGCCCCATCACCACAATCTCCTTTATTGTATAGTGTTTATATACAGTCTCAGGGTGCCCAGGACAACAAGCCTATGCTGATAGATACGTAGTTGTTCAGGGCACCAGAGACAGCCGATCTCAGTGTCCTCAACAACCCCTTCACCTCAGGAGCTCCCTTTCAAAGCAGATTTCAGCCTTCCAGGCTTTTGCCCTTCTCCTTCCTCTCAGAGATTTCCTGCTTATACACCCTTAATGGGGCCCAGTTGTGTCAAGGCAATCACTTGGCTACCATTGTTAGTGGCTGGCTGCTGGTTAGCCAGGGAAACAATCCTGGCAAGTCTCTTTCTGGCCAGCATCCTGCTGCAAAATAGCTGAAGGATCCAGTCACGGAAACCTGCCCCCAGCAGTTTCCAGCTTGATTGGGGGTGGAGTGGGACTCAAATCACCATTTGCCCAAGCCTGTAACAGCCTATCCTAAACTGTGCACATCATGTATGCAACCTCCATGCACACTGTGCTGCGAGCAATGTGTGCACATCATCTGCCACCTGCACGTGCATGGGTTTAGGATTGGGCCCCCAAGACTCTAAACACGGCCCTGGTACCAGGCTAAAAACCAAATTTTAAGTTAAACGCTTGTAACCGGCTCCCACCGACAAGCCATTATGTTCTTATGCCAAGCTGTCCTCTGGCTCTTGCACAGGAAGGCATCTCTTGAGAAGAGATTTCTCACCTTGCATAAAGCATTCAGCACGGTTATTCGCTTATTTTAAAAATATAGCAAACAGAAAGCACTTTAAAGGCGACTTGCCTCCCTGCCTGAGTGAAGGGGTGAGAGAAGTCGTGCCATGCATTGCAGATTCATTCTTACAATGGCAACCCGAACTGCCTAGTGTTTTTTGGAGCTGTAATTTTTCTCTGCCCCACGCGGACCTCACGCAGCTATGTTCCGCACCTCTGTAATTTACTAACTGTGTGAAAAATGAAATACGCAGCCTAGTTACAGCAGCCACCTTCTCCCCTCAATTACACTTCAGGAAACCATTGTTACATCAGTGACAAGTCCCCTGCCATGCCCCCCTTTTGTCATCAATTCTGGGACTACTGGAGGGACACTGTTCACACTTTAGCACAAAGTGAGGCAGAAAATGCACTCGCACGCCCACACCTCTCCCTGCTGGTTAACAGCTGCGGCACAATCTACTGGGCCCTCCAGGCTCAACAAGCCACGATAAAGGGAAATTGACTGAAAAACAGGCTTCTCGTGCTGAACCGAGAGCAAGGGCGTAGCTATAGTAAAAGGGACGGGAAGTTCAGCAGGACCAGGGCCCATGCTGCTCCAGGGATGGACTGGGGTCCAGTTCGTAAGTCCAACCTAGCTACACCCCTGTCTGAGTATAAAAAGAAAAAGGTACATTACACTGCAGAAGAGTCCTGACTAGGTCAGATATTTACAGTAAAGTGCCATGGAACAGCTTGCTCCCTAAATCATGTTTCATGCAGACTTGCCCCAAGCAGGGCTCTAGAGAGGAAGGATGGTCTAAAGGCATTAGCCTGGGATGCAGAAGACTCTGGTTCAGTGCCTGCTCTTCCACAGATGTCATATCCAAGCTGCAGAGAGGCAGATTTTTTTCACAAAGGACCCAATTCTCATTTATGCACCAGAGTAGGGTGCAAAAGACTGTTATAAAGGATGGGGTACAACGGTTATCAGCATCGAACATGGTAGGGCACTGCACAGTGAGTACAGGACAGTCCCTACCCTGAGGCGCTTACAATCTAACAGACAAGACAAAGAGCAGGAGGTGAAAAAGAGCCAGAGAGAAGGGACATGACCTGCCAACAGTCACTCAGCAGATCAGTGACAAAGATGTAATTAGAACCCAGATCCTTTTATTCCTCAGCCCAGACCTTATCCACTGGGTCACGCTTAATGAAACGTTCGTTCTGAGTGGCAAAATAAAGCCACACTCTAGAGTTGCAGGTCCTTTACAAACCAGATGCAAAAAGCAGAAATGATGTGAAGTTCTGAGAAACATATCTTCACATTGCTGCCCAACAGCCCCATTCTATTCTCTCTCTTTTTTTTTTTTTGGGGGGGGGGGGGGGGAAGATGCGCATCATAACCAATATTAACTCAAACCTATCTTCCACTTTGCAAATGTATCAGGAGGGCTTGAACGGGGTTGAAGGAGAACACAACAGGATTAATGGAAGGAACACTGGAAGTATAGAAATGAGATATGGAAACTCTAGGTGGCAGAGCTCTTGGGTAATTGGAGTGGATAGCGATCAAGTTGGAATTCTGCTGTCTCTCTCACACACACACACACACACACACACACACACACACACACACACACACACACTGTAGGCAGGGTTCTATTCAGATCCACAGAGAACAAAGCAAAGTTCCTTCTGTTTTACTGGCTACCAAATTTGGTAGCCAGTAAAACATTGGATCTGCAGCAGACAAACAGCCCCCTGCCATGTGTCCCCGCCGAGATCCATAAGTATTTCTAAAGCATCTTTCCCCTCCCTAGGCCTTCAGCATGTGGCACACAGCTAAAAACCACTTTGATAGTTAAATGGCGGCATGAAAGCACAGCACTAATATCACACATTTATAAAGAGCTTTTCATCATAAAGGGTAGCAGAGAAGTTTTGCACGGCAGGACCTGGTGCAGAGATAAACTCCCTCATCAACAGAACAGAGGTTTGTGATAGAAATAGGAAATTCTCCAAATGTTTTCAAAAACACTTAAGTGATTTAGAGCAGGGGGAGGGAACCAATGAAAATTAAGAGTCTAAAAGTGCTTGTGAAAATTTTATTGTGTAACAGAGGCAGTTTGGTTCATGCAGCATGAGGGCCCGATTGGATGAGCTATTTGTAAGTGACTTTAGGGTATGTCCCTTTGCTGGAATATCATTACCAGAAACACCTGTTTTGCCAGCTGGGAGAAGAGGAGGAAGTAAGGCAGGGACCACATCTAATTCTATGTTCTGTACAGCACCAGGCCACACGACTGGCGCTATATAAATGTTTATAATAATAATAATAATAATAATAATAAGGCTGTTTGCCCACACTACCTCAGGCAGCAAATCTGGTTGGGAATCTCCTGGCTGGTAATCTTACGGCAAGCTTCACATGTGGGCACGGGGGTAAAAATGTCATCAGCCGAGGCCTGCGGCTTTTTTCTTACAAATGATGACAGGGCTGGATTTCAAGCCCTGTCATCGTTTGTAAGAAAAAAGCCGCAGGTGTTTTTACCCCCATGCCCACATGTGGACCTTGCCGTAAGATTACCAGCCGGGAGATTCCCCGCTGGAGGTAACGTGGGCAAGCAGCCTTACTGAGCAGCTAGCTGTAAGGAAGAAGTTGAGTGCTGAGGAAAAGGATGACCAGGAAGAGGACAAGCTCATATGGGACCTGGCCTCAATAGGCAGATTGCATGCCTCAAGGTCCTGTGCTCTTAGGGCATAGTCTGGAGCGCTTGATCAGAACAGGCAGGGCTGGGGTAGCCTGGAAGCCAGACAATCTAATGCAGCCTCACTTGGCTCCTGGGGTGGGTGGGGGGGCAATCACACACAATGGCTGCAAGTGGATCGCTGGCACACAGCATCGGCACAGCTGCTTACAGTAATTGTTCCTCAGACTTGGGGAGATCATGCAACTTAAGAGCTAAGCCCCAAAATGCTGCACTGAAAGGGATGAGCCATCCTTACTCTATGGCATCACAAGGGACTAATTATTCTAACTGCATGTGCAAGGGAAAGAATCCCAAAGCTTATTTCACAAGGAAATCTGTTTAGAGTGTCTCCCTAGCGCAGCCTCAAGAATAGAAAGCACAAAGCTGGGAGGTGACTTCCTCCAACTACAGACCAGATGGGCGTGCATCATTTCGCTGGATGCCAGGTACGCGGGTTCAGTTCAGCCCTGCTTGCAATTTATACATACCAGAAGGGTGCGCAGTCTTTAAGCGACCGAGCTGGGAACAAAAAACTCCATACTTCAGCTTCACTATTGTCAGCCTGTCCCAGGCTACAGTATCATCAACAACTTCAGTGACAACAATATAAGAACATAAAAAGTGCCATACTAGATCAAACCAACGGCCCATCAAGTCTAGCATCCCGTCTCTGACAGTGGCCACCAACAGTCATTTCAGAGAAATACCTAACCGGTCATACAGAATGATCTAGTCCCTGCTGTCCACTCCCAACTCTTGACACTCAGCGGTTGCATCCCCAAACCTACTTGACTAATAGCCATTTATGGACCTATCCTCCAGGAATTTATTCAATCCTTGTATAAACCCAGCTATGCTACTCAAAATATCCTCTGTCAACCAAGTTCCAGAACTTAATTGTATGTTAACAATGAAAAAGTACTACTTTTTGATTGATTTAAATCTGCTGCCAGTTAGTTTCATGGAGCACCCCATAGTCCTAGTATTGTTTGAGAGGGTAATTTACACCATCCTAGTTTAATTGTTCAAGGCCACTCATGATTTTATAAAAACTTCTCTCATGATCACTCTCAGTCTCCAAACTGAAAAGCCCTAATCTATAGAGCCCTAATCCATACCCTTTATCATTTTTGTTGCCCTTCTCTGTACATAATTCCAGTTTTCTGCTATAACTTTTGAGATGGGGCAACCAAAACTGAACACAACATTCAAGGTGTGGTTGCACCACAAATTTATATAGAGGCTTTATAATAGAGAATAAAACAAAAACTATATCTTTCTGAATAATCCCTAACAATCTGTTTGCCTTTTTGACTGTTGCTGCACACGAACCACTTGATGAATAAATCAATAATGACACTGTTCTCAAAGAACTAGTCTACGCCAAGCTCTTGTACCAGTTTAAAACCTAGGGGTGGGCACCGACAAAGGCCACGCTGAGCATAAGTCATTTCAGGACTGCATCACCAGTGATGCACAGATCGTAGTTTGGGAGCCCCTGTCTTACTCAGAACAGTCGTAGAATCTCCTACTGATTTGACTGCAATTCTGAAAGTACTTACGTGTTTGTAAGTCTCAAGCATCTTCAGCGAGACTTACATGCCAGTACGTCGTTTCAGGATCAAATCCCTAAACCATCTCGTGTGAAGTGTATTAGCTGTCGGCTGAAGAGCCATTAGTGACTTACGGTCGTGAGTGTGCAGTTTCGTAGCGCTCAAAGGCGTGTGACAGGTCATGCTTGTTGTTCATGTAGCACTGCGTGCAGAGGTCGTAGTCAAAGCAGACTTTGCACTTCCACCGCATGCCACGTATCCCGTGCTTCTTGCAACAGTCGCAGATGATGTTGGGATGGCGGACGCCTAATGAGAGAGAGAGAGAGAGAGACAAAAAACAAAGCTTTCCCATAACATACCGAAAACATCTGTCTACCCTGTTTCTGGCCATGCACGACACCAAGAAAACACTTTTATTTACACTGTTCTTCGAATGGAGGGCCCAATGCTGAGTTACTGGGTTCTGTTCCAAGCTCTGCACTTTGAGAGAGGGGAAATGGAGAGGGTGCCAAATCGACAAAGACAGCGGTAGAAACAAGTTTTGGAGCCAGGGCAGGTAAAAGTGCAATTACCCGCTGGTCCCAGAGCACTGAGGCAGGAAAATCTGGCGAGGTTGGTGTCCGCTGAATGCATCAGGTCACTCGCAGCTAGGCAGGGCCTGGGGTCGCTGGTCCTGTCCAAGAATAGACAAGTTGCCTCTATCACCGTGCTAGAGGTGAGCATGGTTGGCACCCACTCCCTCTGTTCCCATCTGGGAGAAGGGGTGGCACTTTCAGCCACTGCTCCTACCTGGGGTTGAACTGCTGTTGCTTTGATAAGAGCAACAGGGAAAGCTTTGCTGGATGTTTCCATCCAGGTGTGGAAGAGGCAGGACCCACCCCCATCCAGAGGAAAGTAGTGGTGTAAAATCCTGCCTGTAGTTAAAATAGGAACAGCAGCAATTGGGGCTGGAGTGGGCAGGCCCCACCAAAAAAGATGATACGCATTCAACTAAGCCTTAAGGCTGCTATGGTGGCGTGGGGGACATGACACTTCCTTCTTATTCCCCATTAGATCCACTTATTGATAATAAAGAAAGACCTCTGAGGAACAGGGCATGTTTAGTCTACAGAGGAAAGAAACACAGTAACAGTTTTCAAATACAGAAGAGCCTGTTCTTTAAAAAAATTAAAGAGGATGGGGATCAATTGTTCTTCATGTGGTCCCTGAGGGAAGGGCAAGAGGCAATGGGTTTAAGTGGCAGGTAAGTGGAGCTGGGTCAGAACATTAGGAAGAAACCATAAATCCCACCACCAAGCCCACCCAACCCTATCCATGCGTGCCAAACAAAAAGGTTTTGCAGTGCTTCTGGAAAAGGAACATGCTCGGGCTTACACAAATCTCAAGGGGCAGGGAGTTCCATAACTGGGGGGCAGCAACTGAGAACCCCTCTCTTCATGCCCTCGTGGAAATTTGGTGGGCAGGTGGTGCCTGCAAGAGGATACTCCCAGCTGACCTCAGAGGCCACGACGGGACATGAGGGAGGAAGCGTCTTTCAACCTACATTGCTGGAAGGTTTAAAAAACAGGCCGGACTGACATCGTATGGGGATGGTGTAGGTGTAATTAATCACAGTACTAGAGTTGGAAAGAACCTCTCAGAGTTGGACTCACAGGTCAGATAGTCCAAGCCCCTGCCACAAGGCAGGATACCCTATGGTGGGGAATCTTTTCCCTCCCGGTGGCCACTTGGAAAATTAGTACAAGCTCTGAGGGCCACACAGAACTTGGAGGCAGGGGATTTTAAGGGGTACACTCAAGAAATGGAGGGTCCACATCATGGATCTATGTCATGAATCTTTCCCCTATCCTTGTGTGCATGCCCTCATCTCTTCTCCCTTCCCCTGAGCTCAGTGTTTCATGATTGGAGATAGGAACTAGAGCAGGGGATCAGTTCCAGGAACCGGAAAAGGGGCCAAACAAACTAGCTGCAGGCCACATTTGGCCCCTGGGCTCAAGGTTTCCCTCTCCTGATCTAAAGCACCCCTGACAGATACCAATCCATTTTTTTCTTGAAACCCTCTAGGGTACAAGGTTCCATGACCTTTCTATGCAGCTGTTGCCTCAGTGGAAGGTTGGACTAAAAAACAGCTTGAGGTGCCTTCCAGCCTACACTTTTTCTGCTTCTTCTGCATGGGCTTGGCAGGACGTTCATCCCAGTGACCAATGAAAGAGTAAAAATAGGCTGGGGACTGGATGGAGCAGAGCGGTTTTCTTATCACAGAGTTCCCCCAACGAAATGCATTCTTTCAATGGAGCAAGCAGTAACCCTGGGATCATGCTGTAGACAGAGAACTACTAGAAAGGGACAGGAATGGTTTGTGAACATTTACTATTATAAACAGCCTTAGTTTCTCAACTCTGGCGCCATTAAGATGCGGAACATGTCCATCGCGAGGAATTGGAAACGCTACAAAGGAATTGCACGTGTTACCAGGGAAGGTTACTCCTCAGACGGGGATGATTGCTTTGAACATGGATGTTCAATAATGGTTTAGAATACAAAGACACCGAAAGAAAAAAAAGGGGGCCAGGGAAGTGGTGTTTGCATCTGTAAGAGAACACATCTCATTTATTTCGGATTAGCTATTAACATTGGCTTTCAGTGCCTCATTTGTGTTCCTGCAATAGAATAGCCCAAGCACACTTAAAATAACGGTTTGCGTAGCAGCTTCAACTTTTGTCTTGAGGTGGTTTTTGTCCATTTTCCAGTGAAGAACCCCTTTTTTCTACTCCAATTTAGTTCCCAGTGCCCCAAGGGGGTAATTGGCTGCTAGAATACACCCAGGGGACCTCTGAATTTATCAGCATGATTGCGATGACTCTGGACGAGGTTCCCGAGCAAACTGACAAAGTGAATAGTAACCAATTACCGGTACGAGATGGTTTATGACCTTAGAGTTCTGAAGGAACTCAAATATGAAATAGCAGACCTACTACTAGTAATTTGCAACCTATTGCTAAAGTATGCCACCGTACCAGAGGACTGGATGATAGCAAATGTAACACCAATATTTAAAAAGGGCTCCAGAGGCAATCCTGGAAACTATAGACCAGTGAGCCCGACGTCAGTGTCGGACAAAATGGTGGAGTTTATTATTAAAATAGAATCATGGGGTGTATCAATCAACATTGTTTAATGGGGAAGAGTCAAAATGGATTTAGTCAAGGAAAGTCATGCCTCACTAATCTATTGGAATTTATTTAGGGTATGAACAAGCATGTGGATAAGGGGGAGCCGGTTGATATAGTGTATCTGAATTTTCAGAAAGCATTCAATAAGGTCCCTCATGGGAGACACTTGAGGAAATTAAGAAGTCATGGGATAGGCGGTAGTGTCCTATTGTGGATTGGTAACTGACAAGCATAGGAAGCAGAGAGGAGGACTAAATGGTCAGTTTTCACAGTGGAGAGAATTAAATAGTGGAGTGCCCCAGGGATCTGTACTGGAACAGGTGACGTTTAATGTATTCATTCATGATCTGGAAAGGGGAGTAAGGTGATCAAATTTGCAGACAATACCAAGTAATTCAAGGTAGTTAAAACACAAGTGGACCGTAAAGAATTGCAGGGGGATCTTGTGAGACTGGGTATCTTAATGGCAGAGGAGATTTAATGAGGACAAGTGCAAAGTGATACATATAGGGAAAAATAATCAAAACTACATGTACACAATGCTGGTTTCTAAATTAGGAGTCATTGTGGACAATACACTGAAATCCTCAGCTCAGTATGCGACAGCAGTCAAAAATACATACAGGATGCTAGAAATTATTCGTAAATGGTGAGAGAATAAAACTGAAAATATCATACCACCACTATACAAGTCTATGGTGCGACCACACCTTGAATACTGTGTGCAGTTCTGGTCACCCCATCTCAAAAAAGATATTGTTTAAATAGAAAAAGGTACAGAGAAGGGCAACAAAAATGGTAAGAGGTATGGAACGACTTCCCTATAAAGAGAGGCTGGATAGGCTGGGGTTCTTCAGCTTGGAGAAGAGACAACAGAGAGGGGATATGACAGAAGTTTATAAATCATGAGTGGTGTGGATCAAGTTAATAAGGAATGGTTATTTACCCTCTCAAATAGTACTAGGACTAGCGGACACTCCATAAAACAAATAGGTAGCAGATTTAAAGCAAATAAAAGTAGTTTTTTCACTCAATGCACTATTAAGTTGTGGAATTTGTTGCCAGAGGATGAGGTCAAGGCCAGTAGTATAACTGGGTTTAAGAAAGGATTAGACAAGTTTCTGGAGGATCGGTCCATTAGCAGCTATTAGCCAGGTAGGTTTGGGGAATGTAACCTCTTACTGTCAGGAACTGGGAGTGAACAGCAGGGAATGGATTTCCCCATAACGACCTGTTGGGTACTTCGTGCAACCGAGATTGGCCACTGTCGGAGACAGGTTGCTGGGCTCGATGGACCATTGGTCTGACCCAGCACGGCACTTCTTACGTTCTTCTGCATTTCCATCATCTAGGCCCAAGAGCCCACTCTGTCAGTGCAGAACAGTGTCCAACTCATCTACTTCCATGTGGCCTTATTACCACCATTACTAGAGAGAGACAGTACCATGTGTTCCCCACGTGTATTACCCATATGAGAGCCAGTGTAGTTTAATGGCTAAGGTGCTGGACTTGGAGCTGGGATATCAGAGTTCAAATTGTGGCACAGTCATGAGCTCACCAGGTGGCCTTGAGCAAGTTACTCTCTCTCTGAGGACCTTTTTAAATGTACAGGATTTCTCCTGCAGTTTAACACTGCAGCTCGGGGAACCAGAAGTCACCCAGACACCATTGGCAACAATGGCATCGGGCAACTCCCCGGGTGTTTTGAGACATGCCCTAAGTAGGTAGGGGTTTCCCCGGAGCCGCAGTTTGAAACTCCAGGAGAAATTCCCTGGGGCCACTATGGAGAGGACATTCTCGGTGGCCTCACCAAGGCTGTGGAACTCCCTCCTGGCTGGCCCCGGACCTTCCTTCCTTTTGATGACAATGCATCAGCGTGCGAGATTAATTGAAGCTGATCCAAGTAAACCAGACAAGACCAAGCCTCCTCAACCCCAAAGTCTGACTCTGTACTCAAACTAGCAGCGCACAAGTCGAGCCAAATACAAGCGACTTTATCTGCAAAGTAGGTGGCAAACGCGTCACAGCGGGCAGCCAATGATTAGCTCCAGGTGGAGACAGCCAGGATTTAACAAACTATTCACCACCTGGAAAAGCGGAGATGGACAACACTTTGCAGATGCTATGGTGGCAGCGAAGAAAGCTTTCTTCGGCGTCACCATAGCCATGGCGTAGTCCTTCAAAAACAGTCTATGCCACAGTCCGTCGGCTTTGGCATAAGTTGAGTGCCACCTGCACTCTAACCGCCTACCCTCTCACTTTAGCAACCTCAGGTCCTCTGTATACCATGGAGACCTGTACTGCCATCGCGGAGGGAGTGGACACCTGTGCGCCACTGTGTCAATAGCCCAGACCAGAATGTCATATCCTAAATTAACCAGGGCATCTACAGGGAGGCTGTTGAGGTCAGTGGGTAAATCCCCCAAAGAACTCTGGAATCCTATTGCCTCCATTAGTCTCCAGGTGTGGAGCAACCTAACAAGTCCACCACCCCAACAGGGGCAAAGGAAGGCAGGGATCTGGGCCTTCGAAAGGTAACGTCTGACCATTACTGACATAAATCCTTGAATTCTCTCTAGTTGTTATGGTATCAAGCCTATACACTTGTGTTTGGTTGACGTGTATCCCTTAATTTGCACGCTAAGTGATGGAGAATCCATCAGGCTTTTTGAACCAGGCACTGTACATGCTAAAGGCTAGCGTTTGCAACGCTTGCCAAAAATCCAGCTAACATTCTACTGGCCTTACCGATCTGTGCATTATCATACAGGAGAAGGTCGTATGCTCCTTGGAATCCAGTTCGGTAATTGGTTCTGGTCCCGTGGTCCCACTGGACCACCACGGTCTTATCCGGCGTAGTTGGGCTGCCCTGCCGACCGATCTCAACCACTGTTCCAACATTCCCTTCGCCGTTGTCCTGGTTACCCCACTTCCAATCAACTCCGCGGACCACCCGCATTCCAACCTGCATGCTTGCACAGGGGTCCAAGTCCATTGCACTGTGCAAGAACCCTCAGTGTGATCGATGGCAGGAGACCTCAAAGACTAGCTGAGGGGGCAGTGCCTCCAAGACACCTAGAACAGAGAACATATAGAGCTGGGTTAAGGTGCTAGATCGGATGGAAGGGGACGGTATACAGTAAGTTGCAGAATGGAGTTTCACGGTGGAAGCAATTTTAATTAATTAATTCAAAAGTTAAACTTGTTCCGAGATTTTAAGCTGCCTTAAAAACCTCAGGCTCCATTTTTGGTGATTTCTTTGACCCATCATTTAACATTTATATATTAACAGGCAAAGTTTGCTGTGTAAGAATGTAGATTTTACATCAATGGTAAGAACTTAACACAAATACAAATACAATAAAAGCAACAGAGCTTTTAAGCAGCGACCCTGAATAGAGCCCTGCATGGGTTCAAGAACCAGGCCCAACCTGCTCAAAGCCCAACTGAACCGAGCCTGACGCAAAGCCAGCCCGATGCAGCTGGGTTCTTCCCTGCTCAGACCCGATATGAAGAAGGGGGGGTAGTCCCTCTCCCCTCAAGGAGCCTGACCCAAGTGCAACCCGATTCCTTATATTTGAACAGGTTCATTTCCGAGGCATGGATCTACCCTGATTTGCTCCAGTCTCTGCCGACTTAAAACAGTACAGCTCTACGCTCAGCAGTTCCCTGGCTTTCAGTTCTTTATAGCTTCATGAGCCAAGGGTAGATGTTAGACAAAGTCAGAACGCAGACTAAAAGTATTCTATTCAGAGAAGTGTTATAGCATTTTAGGTGAATACTCACACAAATTTTTCACATGCAACAACTATTATTATTATTATTATTATTATTATTTAAGTAATATTCAAAAGAGAGAATTGTAGTATTACAAGGGACCTCAAGGTCTTCTAGCCCAATTCCAGCTCAAGATAGGATACCCTCTGCTTACAGCACCACAGACAGATGCTTGTCCAGCCAGGTTTCGGAAACATCCAAGGAGGAAGATTCCACAGACATACGCATCAAATGCAGATAGATCTTTGAATGAAATTTACTTTGATTTCCAGCAGCGTAGGCCGGTAACAGTCCCATTTCCAGCCCCTAGCAGCAGTAGTGCAGACACCCAGCCATTTTAATACAATCGCAGCCATTTTAGCACATCAAATGCCATGTCGCCAGTTTCAGGCTTGCAATATTTGGAGGATTTTTTCCCCTAAAGCCCCAGCTCCTAGTCATGATTTTGTTTTTTTTAAATAATTTTAGCTTTTTTCCCTTTTTTAAAAGATGAAGTATTTAGCTTTGTGACCGTGGGGGGGAAATCCAATAAATTGAACACATGACTTGGGTGTAACCTAAAGGCTTAAAAATCAAGAAGAAAAACAAATACCAGAGAAAACCTGTAGTTTACATAGAGATTGTGGCCTTCTGTCCCCCTCTAGTGGCAGCACCAGGCCACACAAACACAGTGGCCCTCTGTTCCCCTCTAGTGGTGGCACAGATGTTTGCGAGTCTTACTGGCCTGCATTATGATAGCCAAGTCTTTTAATTCAACATGGTCAAGTCATGTTCTAGACCTAGAGGCCACTGGCTCAGTTTCTGCTGGTAGCACCCTACCGTATTTGTTGCTACAATCTCATGACAGCCAGCAATATTGCGAACATATCTGCACCCACCGTGAAGATTCCTTCAAAAAAAGTGGTTTGTTTTTTTTAAAAAAATGCATGTCTAGTTAAATGTTCCCAACATTCTTGGGGGGGGGGGGGGGATTTGCAAATTGCAAAATGCCAATTGCAAAAAGACCAAGCATTTGCAATTGGAGACCATCAAAACACAAGGAAGCAGACTACAATTCTAGAGCTTAATACAAGCAACAAGGGAGACTGACAACGCCAGAATGATGCAAAGTGGGGTCTGAGGGAAGAAGAAAACACAGCACAAGGATTCACATTGCTTTTGTTTCTACTTGTTGAAAAAGAGCACAAGGGAAGATTTATGGCCGAATAAGCATGAGCTGCGTCAGAATATCCATTGCGAATGCCACCTCTTCCAATTAACAGAGCTCAGCTTCTCAGTACCAACAGAGAGTCGTGATCAAACGACAAGACAGCTGTCGCAAAGCTAGCCCTGCTGGTGAGATTCTGGAGAGGGATGTTTGCACATAAATTACATCCCTCTCAGACACCGAAGCAAAGTATTCTCTCCTGGTGAAGTCTAAAATTAGACACGGATCTAAAAATACTTTGAAAGTTTTAAAGAGATGAAGCAGGTTTATTTTTTTAAAAAAAATTTAAATAGAGGAAACATTTTCTGCTGTGACGGGAGTTTAAAACCCCCCCGACTGATTGCAAACCTAGCTTGCATATAGCTCAGTGTCATTTCTCACCTTCTTTGAGGTCACCTGATGAGCAGCTCTGTGACGCTCAAAAGCTTGTGTGCATTCAATATCAGAAGTTAGTCCAACAACAGAGGAGCACCTTAACTACTTTGTCTTCTAGCTCTTTCAATGAAACCCAACTCTACCTCTCGCTTTCATCTGATTCAGGCCCGGCAGTTTCTGTGCTTACCCGATGTCTGGTGGCTGTTGGGATTGGATGAGGGCGAGCAGACTGAAGCTGAATCCCGACAAGATGGAGGTGATGGTGGTGGGGAAGGCAGGGGATGTGGTGGTTCCCATCACCGATGGGGTCCACCCTCCACTGGTATCCCCCCAGGTCCTTAGTCTGGGGGTGCTCCTCGATTCGCAGCTCCACCTGGATTTCCAGGTGAGGCGTGCGTCTCATCAATTACACCTGGTGCAACGGCTTCAGCCATGTGTTTCAGACAGTGACCTGGCCACCATCATCCATGCTTTCGTTACCTTGAGATTGGACTATTGCAACGCACGCTACATGGGGCTACCCATGGTGACAGTCTGGAGACTGCAGCTACTGCCGTATGCTGTGGCCCATCTCCTTATGGGGACGGGTCGCTATGAGCACATTACACCAGTGTTCCAGGCTTTGCACTGGCTGCCTATAGTCTTCCGGGCCCAATTCAAGGTATTGGTTTTGACTTATAAAGCCCTATATGGCCTTGGTCCGACTCGCGTGCGGGACCGCCTCACTCTCTGTGCTCTGGAGCAGCCTCTACGGTCCGCTGGGGGCGCCCTTCTCGAAGTCCCCCATGTGGCCCGGGGGGGGGGGCACTATGAAGAGGGCGTTCTCAGTGGCTGCACCTATGCTGTGGAACTCCCTCCCGGTGGAGGCCCAGATGGCCCCGGATCTCCCACAGTTGCCTGAGGACATCAAACCCTTTCCCAAATACTCTTTGAATATTATTCTCTCCACTTACAGCAATTTGTTGCTTTAAAAAAAAAAAAAAGAAAGTGTGTTGCATTCACAGTCTTCTCCCACCCTCACCCCTGTTCCAGAAACAGAGATAGGAGGGAGTGGGGGGAATGGAATAATGAAGTCCAGCCTCTCGGATCTGACTCCTTTATTCTGGAGGTCCTCTGTGACCCTTTCATATTGGGACACTGCTCTAAGGTGGAAAACAAAAGCATGTTGAAAGGTGTCTGGATGTGGGGTGGGGAAGATTCCTCTATTTCTTTGGTGCAGCGAGGGGGTGGGGAGAGGGGAGAAAAGGAGACAGACGACAGGACAAAAGGGAAGTGGTTTAAGATTGTTGCGAGGTAGATTTCAGTTAAATACTGGCAAAACATGCCAACAAAACCTGTTGGGCAATGGGAAATGTTGCCAACAGAGGCTCTGGAAATCTACTTCATTTGAGAATTTCAAGAACTGGTTGGACAAGCACTAGGGGATAGGGAAAGGATCCACACAGATCCATTATCTGGACCCTCCCTTTCTTGTCCCCATCCTGAGCACACCCTTAACCCCCACCCCCACCCTCAACTCCTACCCAGTCCGTGAAACTTGTCCTAGTTTTCAAAGCAGCCAGTGGGAAAGAAAAGGTTCCCTTCAACTGGTATAAAAGCAGATCCTGCCTTGGAGCAGAAAATTGGACTCCATGACTCTTGAGGTCCCATTAACCCTACGATTTTGTGATGCATTTCTGGAATTTAAAAGTTATCACAGCAACTTACGAACGTCAGCCTGGCCCTTCTGGTGTTGAGCTGCAGAACAAAGAGGCATTATAGCTCATCATCGCTGCTCCATCTCATCCACTTATTTCAAACTTCAGTCAGTCCAGTGGATTGATTAAGCAATACCCTTTCTCCCAAAACAGCACTTAAAGCCTCAGCCTTAAGGGGATTAGGTCTGTCAGTCTTAATTAAGTTATTGGTGGATATTTCCCCCCCTCCCCCACCAGAAAAGTCAGGGAGAGGGAGGAAAAACTTCAGCATCACAATTCAGATCTATTTTCATAGTACATTTAGGCCACTGTTTCCCAAATTTGTGGCACGATACTTTGGTGGAATACTAACACTGGAGTGTCACAATGTACACAATTCTCCAGGCTGGGGTTTGCACTGAAGAGGGGCTCCTGCTCCTTGCCAAAACAGCAAATTGATGTGAGTAGGATCTCCCATACCTACAGTGCAAGTGGGGGGACAGGCGTAGGAACAGGAGAGGAGTGAGGCCACAGGGCCAAACAGGCGAGATGGGGGATGAACTAATTGGGACTAGAGAAAGCAGCCCAGAGGTCCAGCTGATGCTGAGATAATGTTGATTCATTCATCAGAGTATCACACCATAGTTCAAGGGGTGAAAAAGGTAGCACAAGACTTTGCAAGCTTGGGAACTGCTTGTTTAGGCATTTCAAAGTCAAAGTTCATCCCAAGCCATACAGCCTATCAGGCTGCTGTTAAGGCACGCAAGTTTCTGTGACCTATGGTGCACAAGGGAGCGATGTGGCCAGCACCACATCTGAATACTTTTGATTTCCCTAGCCCAATAGATTCGATACCCATTCACTACTGGGTGGACTGGGGGCAGTCACCTGGATTTGAACCCAAACCCCTTCAGGGATGTAGTCAAGTGCCTTAGCCATTCAATCGCATCTTTTACTATAAACTAAGCAATCTGGCTTCCTCCTGAGTCTTCCTAATGCTACACCTACATTGAAGAGCTCATTCTAGATGAGCCACGAAATCACATCTGGCCACAAGCATTGGCAGTTGTGGAGTTATGGCATGTGACTTTCACATAGAATTATGCCACTCTTCAGTGCAACTGGTCAGAATAGCTGCATGCAAATGAAAAAATTGCAACAGGGATGCTTTGCTCTGCTGCAACAGACAGCAAGAAACTTTACTGCAAAGGTTTTGTTGAACATGCCCTCCTTTCCTCCCATGCCACATCTCCCGCAGAACAGAAGGTACCTTCAGGAAGGCCACAAATCAGCAGATCTCTGTTGTCTTAAGATCAGCAGTTATCTGCACTAAGAAAGTTTATCAGCGAGGATTTCACAATCAGTTTATCAAGTCATACATCATTGTACTCTGCTACAGGAAGCACACAGTTTGCTCCAATGACATTTCATGGATCAGAACAGAAAACGAAAGGTAGATGAAACAGCTAAATAATTTCAGGTTCCAGGAAAGAAGAAATTCCCCCAAACTTTTTCATTATAGCCAAAAAGCCAGGTTAGGTACAAATTCACAGGCAATGCATAGAACTGGGAATCAGGAGACTTGGTGTTCTGCTGTTGATTTGCTGTGTGATCTCACAATACTGCCCTCAATCTCAGTTTATCCATCTGCAACATGGGTAGAAGTCACACAGGATATTGCAACGATGAATTCATTCATGCCTGTAAAGTGCTTTGAGATGATAGCTAATGAAACAGTGATGTTTTTGCTCTTAACTCTGGGCAAAGAGTTTTGCGATGAAGCTCTGAAACTGGGGTGAAGAGTTTCCAGGTTCAGATTTTGCAAATAAAGAGAACGTGGGTCAGGTTCAGCAAAAGGTATGAAAGTCATCAGTGAAATCACAGCAGCATGGTTTGGCAATTAGGCTGCTGCCTGGGACTGAGGAGACATGGATTCTATTCCCACATCTGCCAGTGACACCATTGTGATTTGCGGCAAGTTCCTTTATCTCTTTGTGCTCCCCTCCCCTCTCATGTATTTATTCTCGCTATGTTTGTTTATTTAATTTATTGAATTTTATGCTGCCCTTCCCACAAGGCTCAGGGAAGCTCACAAAAAAAAGTTAAACACATTAAAATATGTACAACACCCTGCCCTCAAACCCCCATCCTCCCCGACAACCCCACCCAAAACCTCAACTGCAAGGGTAACGCATAGAACCTGGAATCAGAAGACTTGATCCCCGCAGAGGGGCATGGTAGGATAGGCGGTCTTTCAGATATATGGGGCCTAGACTGTTTAGGGCTCTAAAGGTCAAAATCAGCACCTTGAATTGTGCCTGGAAAGCTATAGGTGGCCAAAGCAAACCGGAGCACCAGTGTAATGTGCTCCCGGCAACTCATCCCTGAAAGGAGCCGAGCCGCCGCATTCTGCACCAGCTGCAGCTTCCAAACAGTCATTCAGGGCAGCCCCCGTAGAGCACATTGCAGTAATCTAGCCTTGAGGTGATGAAAACATGGAGGACAGTGGCCAGATCTGAGTCAGAAAGAAAAGGCTACAACCTCCTCAACAGATGGAGCTGGTGAAAAGTGCTTCTGGCCACGACTGCCACCTGACAATGCAGGTGCAGCGAGGGATCCAGAAGTACTCTGAGGTAGTACTTCAGTGTTCAAAGTGCTTGACAATCTTTATCTAGTTCACTCTTGCCACAACCCTGTGTGGTTGATTATCATCCCCATTTTACAGATGGTGAACTGATGCGGAGAGATACGGATTTGCCCAAGGTCACCCAGAAAGTTTACCGTTAAGACAGGTTTTGAATCCTGGTCTCAGGGACAACTCAAACACTTTTTCCACTAGGTTACACTGGCTCCCTCATATTAAAGATTGTCATATACCTCTATTACAGACATTTAGACCATGCAAGTATGACAGACAAGATCACCTAACCTCCTCGAGGGTTTTAGATGAAAGTGTTGAATTTCGCTTGGCCTTTCCCAAAACTGAAAGAGTAGGAACCAAACCAGACTTTTGCAAACCACACGTGCCAAGCTCCACCCAACTCAGCCTCCCACAGCTCTTCAGCCTCACAGGGTAGACCTTCACTTAGTGCAGGAAAACTAACACACAGTTTTGAGAGGTGTTACCTCAGCTGTAATGCCGAAGTCTCCCCCTCTCACCTGTTATTTTGCCAGGTTACTAACTTTTAGGGATGGGTGAACAGATCGCAGTTCGGGTTCGGCTGTGTTCGGTTCGGCTGCGTTCGGTTTGGTCGACCGAACAGGCCGTTCGGTCAGGCCATTCGGGAAATGTTGTTATGGGTGGTTTTTTGTTTTTTATATTTTTTTTGTTTTTTATTGGGTTTTATATGGTTTTCTTTTGTTTTTGTTTTTATATGGGTTTTTTTAATTTATTTTTTATCTAATATTATATCTATCTACACTAAATCTAACTGCTATTAACTATTCTAAATGCTATGAACAAAATGGATTATCTAATAAGTACACAGACCTACTCCTACAAACACTAAAACTAAATCACTAATGCTATCTCTATCACTAAGCTAACTCCTACAACTCTCTATCTATCTATCCCATATCCATATATGGATATACATCCGGATATACATATGGATATATATACACCCAGATATATATGGATATATATACACCCAGATATATATGGATATATATACACACATCCCATATATATGGGATGGGGGGGGGGGGAAAATCACAAACAGAAGAGGAGCCTGTAGTGAAATACATACATTACATACTCAGTGAGTCTGTACAGTGCATAACACAAGGTTTCAGTTTATGGTTTAAGTTTCATTTCATTACAAAACTGAAATGAAACTTAAAGCAATCTAAAAATCCTACTCAACGCCTGCTGTTCAGGAACAGTGACTAGCTCAGAAGGTGTTGGGAAGGGGGGGGAGGCAGATAATTAGTTTCGTTTCTTGCAAGTCTCTCTACCCCTGGTGCCTGGAAGTCTGCTCCTCAGTGACTGTCATGTTTGACCTTCCAGTGAACCTTTTTTTGCCACCCGAACTCATCCGAACGTGATCCGAACTGTTTGGCCATTTCGCCGTTCGGTTTGTTCGCGTTTGAGTTCGGTCGTCCGAACAGGCCGAGTTCGGGCCAAACTCGGAACTGCCAAACCGCGTTTGCCCATCCCTACTAACTTTTAAGTCTTGACTTTGGAAGGGGGAAAAAAGGCACTAGACAGGTTCCAAGAATATTTCAATGGCCCCTCATTTCATCATTAGATTCCGAAAGCTGGAAGTTTGTAAATGGAAAAGCGATTTAGTATCATGCTCTGGACAAAGGCAGCCGGCACTTCGGTATTACCGAACACGCTAACTCAAAAAACACTTTTATTTCCTCTAATTTCTTAGGGCTTCATTTCTGGGGCCTTTAAAAGAAATGGGTACATTAGGTCTTATCACATGTTGCAAGTTAAAGCAAAGCAAAACAAAGAACTTTGCTTTAATATTAACTAAGGACTCAATGTTACACTCATCCCTACACAAAGAGGTTTAGAGTTATAGGTTCGGCTTTCCTACCAAGAAAGTTTTCCAACAAGAGACGACAAGAATTTAGAAAGCACTCGGTTTGTTATGCAGGTGGATGGTACATTTTCATTTATCATTACCGATCTCCTGCGCTTATCATCCTGTACCACTAACGGAAACAGGACTGACACTAAGCTCACACTGCCTACAGCTATGGAGCTTGTAAAAGCAAGAGTGTTAGCCCTGGCATTTTTGCCAAATTGATTAGCTACATTTTTTCTTCCCTTTAAATTTCCCCCATTGTTATTAAGAGATTGAAGTTGCAAAGCATACCGAGATTGGTGCCAAAAAGCAGTGCTCTGAAAGTAGGAGAAAGCTATCTAGTGTCAGGCATTGGCAATGCTTATTCTCATGCATCTTGGGGTTTTGGTTGGGGTATATTACGCCCCACCCCAAGTGCAACAACAAAATAAAATCCTGCACATGAGAACAAGATTGATTTTTGGTACCAAAAGGTTATTGCTGTCATGGGGTGAGATTTCAAATCTGAGATAAGCACGAGACAAAGCATGTAGCAGGCCAATTCTGTACGGCCTCGAGTGCCCTCTAAATTGTGTTGGCTTTGCTGGCTATGGAAAGGACTCTGCAACTTGCTATATCATGCCCTAAACCAGGAGTAGAGAATCTCAGGCCCAGAGGCTTAAATGCAGCCTACAGCCAGTTTTTATTTGGCCCCTTTCCAGTCCCTACATCCAACGTATGGATCCAGTCCCTACATCCAAGGATGGAAGGAGTGAGCTCAGGAGAAGGAGCAAAGACGAAGGCTTGTTCACAAGGTTAGGAGACAGACGGATAGCACAGAGCCACAATTTGGACCTTCCTCTTCCTGAGTGCACCCCTCAAGCACAGCCAACTCCTAACTTCTATCCATCCCTTGGAGAGGATACTAATTTTCAAAGTGGCCCCCGAGGGGGGAAAACATTCCTCACCCTTACCCGGTATCTAGTCTTGGGCATCACCAGGCTTTGAAGGCATCAACATCAAAGATCTGGTGTGTTTAGTGGATTGCTTTTTGCGCCACAAGATAAAAGTGAGAAGTAGGAAAAAGCCAGGGGTGGGGGAATAAAATCCCATACATTAAATTAGATAAAAGGAGAGTCTGACTTGCATGTTGGAATTCAAGACAGTTCCTCTGCATATTATTTCTGGCACTGGATCAATTTCTTTCCTCCTATTTCTTTCAGAAATGTCTGAGCAAGAAAGGCTTGCGTGGGGAATGTCAAGAAATATAGCTTTTGAAGTTCCCAGGCTGGATTCTCACTGCTTATGGCCAAGCATACTTACAGTAGAGAAGAAATTAAGATAGCCTTTAAATACAGCCCCATTCCATCCAGGGTGTCCATACTCCCACTCTAGCCTTTTTGAAGGTTGCCAGTCTAACTGTTTACCCACCCCCTTCCCTAGCCTATCTCCAATAGCCTGCTCCGACTCACTGTATTTTTTTTAACTACGAGTGATAGCAAAACATCTTGTCCCTCCAACTCCTAGCACGATGAGGAGGAGGTCACATCAGTGAGTCACAGTGAAGCAAGTTTCCCATGACGTACCATCTACATGAATAAGTTAATTTCAGCCTAAAAAACGACCCCCAATAAGTCATGGAATTTTTGATTTTTTTTCTTGTCCAGAGGATGGCAATGCTGTTCTCTAAACAGTAGGGGTGGGTCTTGGGTTTCGGTTCTCTGTTTTTAATCCGTCTCGGTTCTTTCGGGATCAGATTTTTAACGTTGTGGTTTTCCCCACTGACTTCAATGGGGAAAACTGCAATGTTAAAAGTCCAATTAAAAAAACCACTGCAAATGATCCGATACTGTCGATTACTGTATCGATACAGATAGTCTGTCCGATGCGCGTGCTTGCCGGTGAGAGACCCGCACTTCTGTCTTTCCCACGAGACGGGAGCGGTGTGTCATTTGACTCGTGCAGGCTCCTGCGGCGCCAAAGGCTGTGCATGGAGTCCTGTGGGAAAGCAGCCATTCAGCTAACAGTAAGAACAGGACTGTGTATTGACTGGAAACATACTAGCCACAGTCACTTAGGGACTGGGGGGGTGGTACCATTTCAATGACACACTGACTGGACACAATGGGCAAGCTGTCAAGTAGGGTAGCAATAAGCTGGAGCGCTCCAGAAGTCTGTCTGCCCTCTTAAGCTTAATTACCTAGAGCAGGGGTGAGGAACCTTTTCCCTCCCATGGGACACTTTGAAAAGGAGTACAAACTCTGTGGACCAGGTAGGAGCGGACGCTTTCGGGGCTTGTGGGTAGGGACTGGATCCAGAAATTGGAAAGGAACCAAATAAAAAACAGCCACAGGCTAGATTTGGCCCACAGCCCAATGCTTCCCCTCCCCATCCCGAAACTACAGCCCTAGGTAGGGAGACTGTTTAGGGGTATGGGTCTGTAGCAACAGAGGTCGAGGAACCAGGTAACCCTCTGTACCCATAAAGCTGGGCTCAGAGCCTAACTGGAGATTCGAGTGGGTATTCGGTGTCCGGAGAGAGAACTACGGAAAGTGTGGCCACTTAAGCCAGGAATAGAATCTGGGAGGTGGGCCTTGTGCGTCTGGAGGTCATCAGGGGAGAGAGTCTCCTTCATTGCAAGCCAGCTAGTGCATTTTAAAATGACATCTGCTTTTAGCGAGCAAACTGCACAGTCCTTTCTCTGCAGAGAGGCAATTCTAAACCCACACACTTCTTAAAATAAAGCAAGCCTGAATTAGGTTGTCCCCCACCATTCACAGTGAGCGTGGCTCTGGGTGGGTTAATCTGTTCCCTCTCCCCTCCCCCCATCAAAAGTACTTCTCCTCTCTCAGTTTCAGAGCAGATGGGACAAGACCAGCCAAGCTAGCCAGAACCTTTCCAAGGCACCCCATTACATCTGCATAACATTGCTAAGCCTTCCATCGGCTGAACCGCCCAGGGGGGTGGGAGGGGTTCGAGCTTTCAGAGAGGCGGACAGGAAATTAGGCACAGAACTCTCATCTGTTCTCAGCGTTGAAGCCAGATATATTTGGGAAGCGTTGCCAAAAAAGGTGACAGCAAAAAAGATATAGAGAGGCGAGATTGAGTCAGAAGAGAGGAGCGAGCAAGCAAGTAATGCAGCTACTTTGGCTTTTGTGCCCGCTTTATGAGACTGCTTGTAAACTGATGGGGAGTTTACAAGCCTTGGTGCGCACACATTTTAAGAGAGACTCTTCCAGCCAGGAGGCGGAGAATAAACAAGTTTAGGGCTGGATGATATTAGCAGCAACAAAGCCAGTCAAGCATTGCTGCATAGGCTGTAATCCATTAGGATAAAAATCCTGCATTCTTCAGCTGTATAACCATGTCCTGCCTGAGCTTAATTCATCCACACAAAGCAGCTTGGAACCAACTATGGGGTATATGCAGCTTAGTAAACTCCTTGAAAGTGGAGCGCTCACACACTGAAAATACACTCGAATTTTCATTCCAGTTTCCCTCTGTGTATCTGTCCTCAGTCCCCATTATGTGGTCTCCACTGCTGTTTGTACCCAAGTGTCTTGTACATATTTATCTGGTGAGTTCGGGTACAAGAAATGTATGATTAGCCCTATTTTAAAGATGCAAAGAGACCAAGTATCTTGCCCAGTCATGTAAGCAGTCTGCAAGAAATTGAGCCCATGTTTCCCTTTGTACCAAACCACTCCCATCCTAACCACTGGATCATTCATAACCCTAAGGCTTTTCACATCCCCTGGAGCAGACTGCAGTTAGGCAAATGGGACCATAAAAGGTCACAGTAACGATACATGCACCAGAGACTCCCTTCCTCTCATGTTTTTGCAGGTGCGATGCAATGTTAGCTAGTTGTTTAGGCAGCAACTGCAAAGCTTGTTGTTACGTGTGAATGATAGTATGCATCTGCTACGTACTTGCTCCTTGTTTTTCACCCGCAGGTTTTGTGAGCAAAAGCCAAGGAGCAGGTCATTTGCACATAGCCACTGTTACTTATGTTAACAGCCTGGTGGCACAGAGAGAAGGAGGGAAGCGGCAGCTGCTTGGCTGGGAGACAAACAGCTTTCTCTGCCCCGGACAAGAGCTCCTGGGGAGCTGTTCTTCTCTCAGTGCTGCTCTCCCACCTCCTGTCCTCTCAGGAGGTGGTCAGCTTGCTGCACACGTTCCTTCCCACCAGACCCCAACACCCCTCCGCTTCTGGCCCAATTGCTTCAAAACCAATCTTTGACAATGGGTGGATTGGGTGGCAGTCCCACGGCTCTGGGTAGCCAGGCAAAGAGGGAGGAGACTATCAGGTAGCTGCAAATACACAGTGATGTAACATCTACTGGCTGCGCACCCAAGATCAGGGTCGATTGACAGTGCTGATTCTGTTCGATCTGTCAGCTGCCTTTGATACTGTTGACCACAAGATGTTGGTGACTCGCCTGTGGGACAGAGCCAGAGTGAGCAGAATGGTTCTTGAATGGTTCTACTCCTTCCTGGCCAAAAGAACTCAGTGGGTGGCGCTTGGGGACTGTTCTTCATCTCCCCGGAGACCTCTCACGTGGAGTACCGCAGGGTTCCATCTTGTCTCCTCTCCTGTTCAACGTGTATATGCAGCCACTGGGTAAGGTCGTGAGATGGTTTGGGGTGCGGTGTCATCCCAACTCTACCTCTCTTTTTCATCCGACCCAGATCTGGCAGTCTAGGTGCTTACTCGGTGTTTGACGGCTGTGGGAGACTGGATGAGGGCGAGTCGTCTGAAGCTGACTCCCGACAAGACGAAGGTGATGATAGTGGGCAAGGCAGTGGAGATGGCATCCCCTGTCACTGATGGAGTTTGCCGCCCCCCCCCCCCACTGGTCCCCCAGGTTCGTAGTCTGGGAGTGCTCCTCGATTCCCAGCTCCGCCTAGATCTCAAGGTGGGGGCTGTGGCGAGGATCGCATTTCGCCAATTACATCTGGTGCACCGGCTTCAGACATTTGTCTCGGACTCCGACCTGGCCACTATGATTCATGCTTTTATCACTGCAAGACTAGACTATTGTAATGCACTTCACGTGGCACTACCCATGGTGATAGTTCAGAAACTGCAGCTGGTGCAGAATGCGGCGTCCCGCCTCCTAATGGGGACGGGTCACCATGAGCACATTACACCAGTGCTCTGAGCTCTGCACTGGCTGCCAATAGTCTTTAAGGCCCGATTCAAGGTATTGCTCCATACCTATAGAGACCTATATGGCCTGGGCCCCACCTATCTACAGGACAGCATCACTCCCCCGGCTTCTGGATTGACCCTTGCGATCTGTCGGGAGGGCCTTTCTCGAAGTCCAAGTGGCTCGGGGGAAGACTATGGAGAGGACATTCTTGGTGGTCACACCTAGGCTGTGGAACTCCCTTCCAGTGGAGGCCTGGGTGGCCCCGGATCTCCCCTCCTTCCACTGACAATGTAAAACCTGGCTGTTTCGCCAGGCTTTCAGTGAGGGAGATTTGGGGGGGGGGGGGGTCTTTTGTTTATTCTTTGACATCCCCCATGGTGGACTGTATTGTTTAATGTTTTTACATTTATCATATTTATATTGTATTTTTTTATCTTTTATACTTGTTAGCTGCTCCAAGCTGCTTTGGCAGGAGGGAAGAGGTAAAAAATAAAATTAAAATAAAATGTCATCATTTTCAGCATGGGATAGATTTTCCCGTAGCAAAGTTATGTCTGATAGATTAACACCTGCTGGCTCAGTGGGGGCACCAGGAAGTGCTGGGTGGAGCCCAGCGGACCAGAACAGACAGAGTCAGGCACAAGGGGTTCAGTCGTGGTCAGCCTGGAAGCCCTCCTGGCCCAAGCCCCATAGACTCATGCTGGGTTCCCTGGGCAACAGGTTCCACCTCCAATGGGCACCATGACATCATGGCGCTCCATGGTGGAGGCAAGGCCACACCAGGAAAGAAGCAGGGAAAATATCATCACCCACGTCTTTTTCCAATGGGGTCCGTCACCCACGTCTTTTTCCAATGAGGTCCTGCCCCCACCGAGTGTTGTGATGTTATGATATTCCATAGAGTGGGGCATGCTGTCCATTTGCTCAAGCTGCAGAGAGACTCCTGCTTTTATCTTTTGAGAACCCCAAGTAAGTTCCTGGCATGGCAGCCAAGACAGTAACCCATGACATTAACACCACAAGAGGGTATGTTCATGTAGACCAGGTATGTGCGTTTCAGCCACAGTGTCATCCAGGTTTGATCCAGTGAATGGTCCATTCTAGCACTGTATCAGTGCTACTTTACTTTTTAAAAATAAATAAAATTTAGGCCAACTGGGGGTGGGGTGGGGGGAGACATTTTCCCTAAAACGAGCCACTATGAAAACCAGTACAAACCACATGGGCCAGAGAGGCATTAGGTGTGGGAATCATGGATCTATGCTAGTAGATCCATTCCCTATCTTTGAGGGCATGGCCTCATCTCTCCTGCCTTCCCCTAAACTCACTCTTTCAGTGCTTGAGAAGGTAAGAACTGGATACACACAGGACAGATCCTGGAACTGGAAAAGGGTCAAATAAAAGCAGTCGTGGGCTACATTTGGCCTATGGGCTGTAGGTTCCCCAGCCCTGTTTTAAAGATTGCATTAAGGAACTGGGTCCATGGGCCAGTTCAGGGGCATACTGAGGTGGGAATGAGCCCAGGTATGGAATGGGCCCCCTGCTGGGGCACGCCACCCCAATGTGCAGATGCACTCTACATGTGTGTGGAGCCCCGATGTACATGGGCCCAGGTACAACTGCACCTATTATAGCTATGCACCTTGGCACGTTCCAGGAATTGTAACGGCCGAACAAAACACCACAACGCAGCCATGGGCCAGATTCCATGCATCTGAGATCTGTGACTCAGACAGTCAATCGGTCCAAACTCTAGTACGCAGGTCTTCTTAGAGAGACAAAGCCAGTGTGGAAGGGAACATCCCCAACTGGTCCAAAGGAAAAGCTGTTCCATCAGAGTTCATGGAAAAACAGGGAAAGCAGAAAAACTAATGAGAATTCAGTGTAGCTGACCCTAGGTGTTCCCTAGCTGGCTTCTCCTACAAATGATCTTGGTGTCACACTCAAGTGGGCTGGGGTAGAAAGAGGGATATATGGGCTGGCAGAGGTGGAGTGGGATCCGAACAGCAAAGTACCCCAAGGAAGCGCAAGAGAGGTTCCATATACCTATCAACAGATCCTTTGGTACCATTGCAGATTAGTCAGGCTGATAAATGCCTTCTGCTCCATATGCACTAACCTCTTCACCTCCCCCCCTTCCCTCCCCCCCGGGAAGGAGAGGGCATTGGACAGACCATTAATGCTCCAATCCCAGATCAAGGTTATTCTATATTTAGAGGAAATGATGAATGCCATTTGTGGCTGAAGCACACCTAAGGAAAGCCACCGACCTTTCAAGAGCTGAGTCACGGAACAAGCTGCATGGGGAAGTAGTGGAAACTCCTCCAAGGGAGATTTTCAAGAAACGACTGGACAGGGATGCTTTAGGTAGAGAGTATTTTTGCTCAGGGTTGAGCTAAACTACCTGTGAGGTGCCTTCCAACTCTATAGTTTTATGATTCTATGACACCATAAACCCCAGCTACCCACACACAGTGGGTTAAAGAAAGATTGACCATGCCACAAACATGACAATGCCTCCACCTATGCCATGGTGTGTGGGTTACACTCTGAAGAGACTCACTCTCCTCTCTTTGCCAGCTGCTGCATGCACATCTCTCACACACACACACACACACACACACACACACACCCCATCCGTTTTCTCTGCCATCACTTCCCTTGTTTGTAACACTCATCCTCACGTTACAGACTTTTATTCACACCAGGACTCGAAAACCTAAGCCCGGCTGTTCCACCTGTCACGGGGCTTGCAACGTATCATGGGCTTGCAGGCCTGCACTGGGCACTGTGCTAGGGAGTTGCCAACCAAGATGTGTATTGATAGCAGAGAAACCTAAAGTGCCCTCAAGCTTAACAGGCTGCAAGGGAAAAGTGGTCAAAGGCAACAGCCATGATACAAATCTAAGAGAAAGCAATCAAGAGGCATGCTAAGTGGTTAAGGAACTGGTCTGTGAACTTGGAGGACCCAGGTTCTGCTCCTGGGTCTTCCACTGACCTGCAGCACAACTGCAAACAAGTCACATCTTTGTGCCTTTAGACGTTTACTTCTTTAGAATGCAGACCGCATACTGAATCTGTGCTGCACTCAGCATGATGGGCCACGGAGCTCAGCTGGGGCCCCTAGGAGCAACTAATACAAATTAAAAAAATAAGTCTTGGTTTGATGCCCAAGATCAGGTTTCATTCCAACTTCCTTGCTGTTCTCCCAACCCTTCTAAACAGGATTCATCAGGGAGAGAGAAAAAAAGAACCATTCCTTCCCCCAGTGCTCCCGGCTCTGATCATCCAATAGACTGGTCTGTAGCCGACGTAATTTTATGGGCTGCTTCAGATTCAGTTCCATCTTTGAGGAGTTGACTAATCTGTACTGTAGTGACCTTCATGTGGCCCCTTTCATCACGGATCCACAAATCCTCTGCCTGCTTCTTCATTTTATACAAAAGGAGTGCTGCATTTTGCAACACGCTAAAGAGGAGACGGGACCTCATCAGAACCTTTCCTTGCCACTAAGAAGTTGACAGCAGTCACAACAGGCACCCAACAAAATAAATCAGAGCAGATCTTGGGAGTTTTACAATAGACAAAAACACCACTTACAACTGAAACTACAAGACACTCAGCTCCTAGTATTACTGATTGAAAATCCACCTCCCCAACCAGATATCTGAGCCACACTGTTCTGGGAAAGCCAAGAGCTATGCATAGAGGGAAATGCCAGTTTTCACTGCCACATGTACAGATTTAAGATAAAATAAACAACTTAGCAGGAGGATAGTGACCAAGCCTGAATTCAGCCCTGTCCTTGTGTCCTCGGGCACATGCATGTAGTGCTGTTGACTCCAAGGGAGCTACAGGTGTACTGTGTTCTCAGGATTAATCTCATGCAACACATGACACACAGAGGGAAAGATGGACTCCTCCCCCACATCATATTTATATATAATGTGCGATATATACCCACGCACAGATGTGTATGCCATTTTATACACACACACACACAATTGCACATCACATACACTAATGCAACAGCCACAGAAGTTGAGCCATCACACACAATCCCACATGCCATTTCTTGGCCAAGCTATCTTTGAAACACTGGAATGTTGGCTGGAAACTATCTCTAGTATGTTGCTTCAAGGTGCTTTTGGAGATTAGCAAACATCTGTCCCATGTGACGCAGACGTTGTCCCAGATTTTCAAGTGCACCCAGCTGTGCTGAACAGCTAAACAGGCGCCCACAAGCAACAGACTGGAACCTGTTGGTACATAAGTTACCTAAACTACTAAGGTGGCAGGAAAAATCAAATTTAATAAATAAATAAAAAATCTGTTTTAAAAAATGGAAGCAGATTTTTGCATGGTACTTTATACACATTTCTTTGGCTTGAGAGCGTGTCATTTCCCTTAAAGAGGCCTCTCTTACTCAAGAGGCGGTGTGCGCAACTTTTGCCATGCAAAGGAAGCATGGTTTGCATATACTATTTCCCTGGAGTATGCAAAGTCCTTCTAGTTTTTCCAGATTGCTCAACCAAAGGCAGTTTAATTCATTCTTCCCACTACAGCCCCATTATAAAGAGGAGTCCCTTTCCCATCACATACTTTGGGCTACAAAAGGAACTTTAGAAGGTTACGTGTCTGCTATAGTGCAGGTGTACAAGGAGGAGTCTCTACTTATTGTTGAATAATGCCCTATGGTTCTAGCTGTGAAGCTTCATCACAGCTTAGGAACTCTGGCTGTGATCCAAACACCACTTACTCCCTATGGGCTTCCACTGAGCTACTCTCGAATAAGCTGTTTGTGGATCAGGGTCTCTGTCATTTTATAGCAAGGTTGGGGGACCTTTTCCCTTCCATGGGCCACTTTAAAAATTAGTACAAGCTTTGAGGGCCACACAGAAGTTGGGGAAAGGGGGTGCCTCATTGGTGCACTCAGGAAGAGGAAGGTTCAGATCATGGATCTGTCCCCTATCATTGTGTACATGCCTTCCACTCTGCTCTCTGACCCAGAGATCAATCTCTCGGCGTTTGAGGGTAGAAACCAGATTCAGGGGCCATATCCAGGAACTGAGAAAGGCTCAAAATGAAAAAAACAAAACACACCTAGCCCCAGGCTGCATTTGGCCTGTGATTTTCCATCCCTGTTTTATAGCAATGTATCCCCTAATTCTCACCACCCCAGCCTGCAGAAAAGGCTTTTATTATAATGGCAGTGACACCCCACCCTCCAGTAACTTCAGTAATCATCACTATGGAGGCCAGCAACGTCCAGCATTTATCCAGCAGGCCAGAAGGGCTGCTCAGCTTCCCGTCCTTGAGGTGATGCAGAAGAAAAAGACAAACCACTACCCTCTATCTACAAACTGGACATAATCGCCTGATCTTTCACTCTTACTGTACAGGAAGGAGTGGGATGATTCTCAACTAGACAGTCAGCAGGGAGAAAGTTATAAATTCATCACTCCAGAAATTCAGCTGAAGTCAGATGGTGATCCCCTTACTCATGTCTGCACGAGTTAGTCTACTGACTTCCGAGTATCTTGCCAGAACAAATGAAGAGACATTTCCCCCTCTCCCAACGAATCAGGTCTCTAGTTTGCAACCTACAACCTCATACTTGACCTCATACTGTGGTAAAGGGAAGGGATAACCCCATTGCAATCGATGGGAGTTACACTGCTGCAGAGTGGGTGCAAGCAAGGTCAGAATTTGGACCAATAGGAAATCTGCTTTTCTTGCCCTATGTCCCAGTATAGAATACAAAAATGTACATGAACGTTGGGGAAGGAGAATCTGGAATTAAGGTAGCTAAAGGTCAAAGCATTCAATAAGTCAGCAATAAACTGGCCTCTTTTGACTGTCACAAACCACAGCAATAGCCAAAAGATGTGTATGTCTTACAACAATCTCACCAGAGGTAAAAAAAAAGAATGAAAAGCTCTTGAAGCCGTTTAAAGGAAGAGAGCTTTTGGCTTAGCGCAAGAACACTGAAAGCAACTTGATTCAGAAAGGGACGTTACCTGTTAGGAACAAATCAGATGCATCTCTGCCGAAGTGCCTATATTGAAACAGTTCCTCTGGAGCACAACACACCAGAGGTCCCCCCCAAACATCAACAAGCTTCCCCAACGCTCGGTAACGAGTGCCCAAACAAGCAATGGGGGAGGTACGATTCATGCTGCATCTTTCTGCTCTACTGCCTTCAAGAAGTATCCCCCGACCCCTTCGAAGGCTATAACTGGGACTTCTGGAAGAAAGAGGCTTTTAATTATCACAAAACTTGCTTCTCAGCAGCTGTCAAGGTAGACTCTGCAGGGCCTAGATTGGTGGTTGGGAGAAAAAAGGTTGGAATCGTGCAATGTTGAAATGGATGCAGCCTTAAATCTCCATATTTGGCTCAAGAAGGAAAACCAGCATCTTGGGTCTTCTGTTGTCTGCTATTTTGGTGCAAACGTGTTTGCTGGAAACCGACATGCGGGCAGAGTCAAGGAGATAAAGCGGAGGGAAGAAGGTTCCCATAAGGAAGCAGCGGTGGTTAGCTTTTAGTTTCAGGTCTCTGCGGTGGGTTGCTCCAGGTGCACATCAGGACCCAGAAGCATCCTCTCCCTCCCCCAATCACTTGTGTCAGCACAGGAAAGCCATGCCGCCCCTCCCCCCCTCCGACCCACTTTGTTAAGCAAAGCCAGAAGGCAAGCCTCTCCGAAGAATCTTTGGCACACACCGAAAGGAATGCAGATGAATCAATCCTCCTTCAGGCTCTTCCTAACCAGAGCATCAGGCTTCCTCCTCCTCTTATTCCAAATTGCTGGCTGAGCTGCTCAGTGCAGAGGGGAAACCAAACCTGGAGAAAAAAGCTGAGCTGCAATTGCAGAGAAATCCCTGCTCTTCATTCACTCTCAGCAGCGAGGCTTAAATACAGCACAAAGCCTCCTTCTCCCCCCCCCCCCCAGCTGTCATTCAGCGCGGCCAGTAGGAGTGGTGAGTCGCACTTAAAGCGACAGGTCTCCCTAACACATGCCTTCCGTTGACTTACCGTTATCTGCACCACCAGGAGCAATAGTCAAGCAGTTAAGATACCCATCCCGCATTAGATTAGGGGCAAAACGCCATGTACGACGCACCTGCCTGTGTTATACATACATTATGCAATCGGCATGATGTAAAACCCACAGACGCAGCTCAAAGCCACTCACAACACCCCCTGCAACAGCCAATTCAGATTGCATAGGACCCGAACATGTCATTTACAGCATGTGACCTATCTCCTTCAACTAGGTGAATGAAACCATATAACCCCTGATAATCACAAATGAACTTACACCCCCCCCCCCAAAAAAAAGATTGTGAACGAAGACACCCTTCCCTCTGTAGGTAGACATTTTTCACAGAGCACCTGCTACACTTTTATAAGACAAGCCTGGGAACAAAAAAATGATCATTATTTGATGCCGCAACACAAGACTAAACAGAGGTATTAGTTTCATGTGTTTCTAACTCACTGTTTGACCTTTATGGTCTTAGATCTATTTAATGTGCTAAATGGCCACTCTGTGAATCAAATCCAGACACTCCGTATTTAGCTCTAACCTTCCCATTCCTGCCTGAAGCTTGCACACACTCAGCAAGAAGAGTCAGTCCAATTAACAGTATCATCTCGCCTACATTCTCTCTCATCTCTCTCATACTTGAGACCAACACATCATCAGCTATGCTCTGAAGCGGAGTTGGAGAACCTTTTTCCTCCCAGGGGGCCAGTCTGAAAATTAGTACAAGCTCCAAAAGGGCCACACAGAATTGGGGGAGTGGTGTGCCTGTGCTTAAAGAGTATACACACGAAGAAGAGGGTCCAAATCATTACTCCATGCTATAGATCCGTTCCCCATACTTACGCACATGCCCTTATCTGTCTGCTCCTTGACCCGGAGATCACTCTTTCAATTCCTCAACCCTTTTCATACCAGTGCTACCTCTTAATGCTGGCATGAATCCCATTCACCTCAAGGCTTGACTACTCTTTTCCTGACAATGAAGTTCTGAACCATGCTAACAACAGCATAAGCATGGAGGCTGCAGTAATAGACTCTTCCGAGTCAGGCATATGGTTTGAACAGGAGATGGGTGGATACAGAACAGGGTGCTCTGTAGTGACCAGGTGGATGGTCGGATGGGCAACTGTAACAAGCTTTCTCCAAACTTGCCCCTTATGCAGAATCTGTGCCTCAGTTTACCCACAAATAAGGCCCCAGGCTCAAAACCTCTCTATGGGCAATACCTACTTTATTCTTCAATTCTCCGACACACCCCTGGTTTGCTGTAAGGCCCTGCCTAGGGCTGTGGAATCAAGATTTACAGAACGCCACATACAAAGCATCTTAAACATAAATCCTTACTCTTCCTCCAAATCCCCTTTCGCACAGATTCCCTCCAAGTCCCTTCCCTGACCTGAAAACAAACTCTTTTACTCCCTTCTTTTCCAAGCTTCCTTGATGAACCCCTGTCTTGGCTAGGCTGTGGTCAGGCTTGCAGGTCACCTGATTCGCACAGCCCTTTCCCACTTGGTCGCCTTCAGGCTTAGCTTCAGGCAATTATAGCCATGATGGCAAGCACTCTAGCTCACTTTGCTACAGCAACAAAGGGTGGAATCAAACGAGATGATAGCTCGCTGGAGTCCATGTTAGGTCCGTGCAGCCCCCCAATCACAAGTTTAGCATGTCCAACCTAAAAAACGGGCAGCCCCCTGCCCATACTTCATGTGCTTGTGGCAGCTTCCACCAGCGATCCCTCTCCCTGCGGCAGTCTCTCAGCTGAGATGTACATTAGAGATCTCCCTCCCACCGAAGTCTCTCTCCTCCACAGCCACCTCTCAGCTGAGAGGTGGGAGACAAGGGGGGGGGGGCTAGAAGAGATCTCTAGCACATTGCTCAGCTGAGAGGCGGCTATGGGGGAGAGGGACTTCGGTGGGAGAGAGATCTCTAGTGCACATCACAGCTGAGAGGCTGCCACAGGGAAGGGAAATCGCTACTGCTCCCACCTGGCCCGGTGCACTAGACAGGACTCTATAGTGCTGGCAGACCTGGATGCTGGTGAGGCTTTGGACAAAACTAATCGAGGAGACACGGACATATGGGCGCCCATTAGCCCTGACTGGTCCACAATGTCCCTGGACTCGGTTGTGAGTGGTGGCCCTGCGGTGACCACGTAGAGGACGCCTAAGAGATGGGCACATAGGAACGTACCTGGTGAAATCTAATGTGGGATATTGTCTCATCTGATTCTACCCAAAAACATTCCAAAGGCAGACTGTAGCCACACCTTGATGTCGATGCTTGGGAAACTTTGGCTGTTAATAGACAGCAATAGCACACCAAAACAAATGATGCTCTTTTGGGCCAGAAGAGAGCCAGGACAGATGGAAGGATCATCCAAAAAAAAAAAAGATAAAGGAGAAAAAAAAAAATAAAAAAAAATCAGAGGGAGCAACATGCCAAATCAGGAATGTGATTGAGATTTTGACATACAAAGGCAACTTGTAACGTTAACACACTTCCATTAGGGAGGGGAAAATAAGTCTTTTCCATTCCTGCACAGAAAGACCCAGAGATGAAAGAAAGAGACAGGTGGAGGGATTCGTATAGCAAGCCTCAGGACCACTGAGGAGTAAGAGGAGTACACCTTATTAACTAACTGCATTATAGAAGAACACACAAGACCTCCCTCCCCAACCACATCACTGCCCAATTAGCCAGCCCCTCTATAAAAACAGCAAGTCTTGACACATACCCATTATGCAGAAGAGGAAACTGAGACACAAAAAAATTAAGACCTTGTTCATACAACACACTAGTTTACCCGAGGGTAAATGCCACTTACTCTGAGCTTTAAGAGGAATCATTCATTCACATCTGCCACTCTAGTAGAGCAAGAATCCCCAGAATGGGCTGGAATTTTAATAGTACAAGAGTAGTTTTAGCCTCTGGAGCTTGTACTAATTTTCAGAGTGGCACCCAGTCGGGAAAAAGTTCCCCACCCCTGGTCTACATCGCTCAGTTACACATTAGCAAGGGATAGGGGATGGCAGTGACAGATAGGGAAGGAAACCAAAGCAACAGCATGACTTTCATTAACAAGGAGCAGAAAACGTGTTGCAAAGATTATGAGAATAAAAGATTACAATAATATCCCTGCCACAAAAGTTTAAAAATAAAAAATGAAGATCAATATTTGCAAGCAGCTACAATTTGGTGAGCCAAACACAAATATCCCTAAGGGATCATTGAACTGGACAATGATCCCTTGCATCAGTGCTGATAAGCACTGAACAGGCAGAACAGGGAGGCCTGCACAACCACTCAAGTGTGCTTTTAATTTTTGCTAGCAGATAAGGAGAGCCAAGCTTTACGTAGGTCCTCTCTCCATGCAGTACAGTTGCATGTAAATACAGCCAGAGCCTTGCGTACATAAATACGCCATTCAGCCAACATCAGAAAATTGCTGCAGGCCAATTAGCTTCATAAAAGGCAAATGCCATTTGCTTAGTCTTTTCCTGTTCCTGCTGTACCTCCTGCAAATTCATAAAAGGCGTACTAATTTTCAGCAGTTCCACAAGAAGGGAGCATAAGAGGGGCAGCTCCTCAGCCTTCCAGGACTAAGGCATGGTTCAGTTCTCGCATCTCTAGCCGGACTCCTGTTGGGGTTACACCCAACATGCTAGAAGGGGAAATCAAAACTAAGCCACTTGTCGTTTGAGAGCTCAGGAGAACAGCAGGACACTGAAGTCACAATATAAAAGCTGCATTGCTGGGTAAGACCTATTATCTAGCCCAGATTCCCATCTCTGACTGTGTCCAGCATGAGAGGCTTCACAGGAAGTATACAAGAAACAGGGCAGGACAGGTATGGGGTAAGCCAAATCCTGCTGCTCACCTCCATTTTCCAGCAGTCAGATCTTTTTAGGGACACTCTTTAAGGATGTGGTTACATCCCTTGACCATCTTCGCAAAGTAGCCACTGAGAAACCTAATCTCTCTGAAATTGTCTAAACCTTTTCTGAGCCCCCTTACATCATAAAAATAATAATAATTTTTTTAAAAGACAAAAACCTTCAGTTTAAGAAGCTCGTTAAGGCGGCATTACAAATTTTACTCAAACATTAACATGACAGTAAATTGTATGTTAAGGCAACTTTATTAAATATCAGACCACTCTACACATTTTTCTTCTCATCCATTAATAAAAAAATGATGACAACTGAAATTAAACTGTATACATTCCTCATCACGTGTAAGTATTGTTCAGCCACCCTACCACACATATGCAGCTTAATTTCAGTTATCATAATTTTTTTATTATTAATGAATGAGAAAAGAAAAATGTATAGATTGGTCTGATATTGAATAAAGTTGCCTTAACATACAATTAACTGGCATGTTAACGTTTGAGTATAATTTGTAATGCCGCCTTAACGAGCTTCTTAAACCGAAGGTTTTTTGTCTAAGTAATTTGCCCTTCTGTTGAAACTTAATAGTTTTGTTAATACATAAGCTGGCCCCAGACACAAGAACACTGCAGGTGCACATAGGTGCTCACCCATCCCCCCACATGGAGCAATCTGTTTTTTCACAGGTTTCTCCGTGCAGGGGTGATGGGTGGAGGTGCGTGTTACACAGGAGCACACAAGCGACTGCTTTCATATGAGACGCACCCATCCATGCCACTGTGTGGATGCGTCTCATGTAAAAAAGATGTCACACACTCATTTACACGTGCGTTCTCACCTCTTTTTACATGGGCCTCTCCCACCCATGAACACGCAGATTTCTACGTGTTCATGGGTGGGAGACGCCCGTGTGAATGATGTGGCGCGTGCGCCTGCCTACACGCATCCCCACACACCACCCACTTGTCCCCAAACAGTGGGGGGTGATTGGGGATGCGTGTGTGGCCGTGTGCACGCACCACCCACGCACCCATGGACTCCCGCCCCACCCAGCGGAGCCATGTAAAAAGGGCCTATGAAGAGCCACTCGAAGAAGAACAGAAGGTTGCTGCCTTGTAAACAAGGTTCTTCGAGATGGCTCCTAACATTCTCACAACACCCACCCTTCCAACCCCGCATGGAAAAGAAATTCTTGTATTCCTAGAAAGGGTTGGAAGGAACTGTCATTCTGAGGGGGAAAGAGTGCTTTTTACACTAGAGGAGCTCAAGACCATCACATGGTCTAGTATTTGAATATGATGAGCATGCATAATCCAGTTGTGAGAATGTTTGGAGCCATCTCGAAGAACCTTTAGAAGGCAACAACCTTCTGATCACTCACATGGGGAGGAGTTGTTTGTAAACAAACAGCTTTCCCGCTGGTGCTGCTGCACCACTGGTAGAGGCAGGTGAAAGATAGGGACCCCCCCCACCACCACCTTCACCACACACACACCTGCGATCTGCCCCTGGACTCCCCTTCATTTGTTTGTAATCACAGAACACACACGTTGCTGAAGGAAAGCTAGAATGGTCGCCAACCGGACTTTTTGCTCTTCTGACTCCCACTGAACAACATAGGCACTGTTCAATGAGTTTGCTACCTCCTTAACTATAGAGCCACAAGTGTGGCTCTATAATAATAATATTTATTTTTATTAGCACACACACCATGGCACTCTGAGTGCTTCACATTGAACAATCTAACACAACTTTTTAATCCTAACAACCCTGTGAGGTACATTAGGCTGAGCAAATATTGTGACTGGCCGAAGGTCACCCAGTGAGTTTCTGGCTAAGGCGAGGCTTGAACCAGCCCCAGTCCACCCTTCTACCTCTCAGTCCAAGCACAGCACACTTAGCCATTACACCACACTGGCTCTTATGAGTGGCTGTCACAACATCCCAATGGCAATGAGTTCCACAGGTTAACTGTGTTTATTTTTTTTATTTAAAAAAAAATTTTTTTAAAAGGTATTTCCTTTAGTTTTCAAACCTGCTGCCTGATCATTTCCTTAGTTTTCATTGCTGGCTTTATACATGACAAAGAGGGAGATGTATTCTTCACCTCCAAGATAGACAAGATCCGCCTCGACATCGCTTCCCACTCCTCTCTTCCCACTCCCACCCCTCTCCCTCCTCCCCCT
>QEPC01005161.1:1407047-1426549 GCA_003113815.1 Sphenodon punctatus
TTATTTAGCTTTACTGAACTATAGGGCATCTCCACTGGAGCATGGAAAAGCTCCTGCTGAGCTTTTATTTGGACAAAGTATTCGAACAAGGTTGCCCTGTTTATTAGAGGGTGAGGGAGTTGGGTAGTCTGAAGTATACTTACAGAAAAAATGTATGAAACAAAAACAAAAGGCATATTATGACAAGGGCTCAAGGGAGTGGACACCATTGCAGCCAAATGACCAGGTGCTCATTTGTATATTTATTTATTTATTACATTTCTACCCCGCATCCTCCTGCACAATAGTGGCTCGGAGCGGCAGCATGGCGCAGCATGGGCACAGACAGCTAAAGTCATTAAAGAACTAGCGCCAAGGTCATATCTTGTGAAAACATCTGACGGTCAAACAGAAGGAACAGACGGCATCTTCAACTCATTGCAAGACACACAGAGGCGTATAAACCTGAGACATTTGCAACCTGCACAAACTACTACAAGGCCAGTACAATCTGAACAAAAGGATGGTAAATTGGTGCAAATGCCAGAAAGTCAGGCACAAAGTCAGTCACAGGGTGAACATGTACTACATAGACTGCGCAAAGCACCACAGAGACTGACTGAAGAATGCTGAAATGACACAGGACTGAAATGTGGAGGTTGTTTATCTGCAGATTTATGCTGTTATTTCACTATGGCTCCTTTAAGAGATGGACTGGAAGTAGCAACCACAGATATAGTGTGTGAAGGTGTGTGGTCAGAGAGGGGAGCAGGCAGAAGGAGGCAGCAGCCATGTTGAGAAGCTGGGGACTCCTAAAAATAATAGATGAGTTGTAAATCCAGCTCTAATAAAGTCTTAATTGTTAACATACTACAGTTTCCAGACTCAGTTTCCAGATTATCAAGAGAACAGTACAGTTGTGTGAATGCCTTTCTTCATGACAATATAAACACAGATTAAGGAACAAATAGGGAGTTCGCAACACAGAAGGGGATGTAAGCCTTACTGTTCATTGTAAGAAAAGCAGGCCTGTAACTAGTATGCCAACAGCATGCCACATCATAAGCAGAAGGATGTACAAGGAAGGATGAGCTACATGATTCCTGGGCTCTCATCACGTATCAGCCGATTTTGCAAGGCCTCTTCCATTGCTCTTCCCACTGTACCTAAATGCAGTCCAAGCCTCATGACGTGTTGTCCATTTTGTATGGGAGCCACAAGAGGCACCCATGTAAAATATGAATTGGCATCTCAGAGCCATTTATAGACATCAGCTGGTGTTAGACGACAACTATATTCGGGATGCTGGCAATAAAGAAGCCCCACAACTTCCCCTATGACTCACACCTACCCGTGCCTATATTTTACTCAACAAAAAGCCATACCAAAGACAGTCTTGCGACTGAACAACCCCCTTACACCTGCCGTTTACCACCTTGGTTTTGGAACAGCCCTGACTTATTGACAGAGACAACGCAATACTCACGCAATACTGCAGACCCAAGCTATTTGCTCAGACATCTGGGATTTGATCCTACTTGGAAAAACAGAGGTTTCAAGCCAATGGAAAATTGGATCCACCACTGTGCCCTGTGGAGTAATTTTAGTCCAAATGGTGGAGAAGGCAGCTCAGGGAGGAGAAAAAAAGGGTTCCAGTGGAATTTGAAAGCAAAGAATGTTGGAGCCTTTGGAATGCAAAAGTATGCAGACAATATTTACAAGGGTCATGAGAAAAGAAGTGGAGGGGAGGGGGAGAAGAGAGAGATTGACTTCTCATCAAGGGCTATTTTGGCTGTAGCAGCTCCCTTGCAATTTTATGTTGTTGAGAGTTTGAAGGTAATGTTTGTAGGAAGGCTAGTACAGTCTTCACTGCTTTGGGGGTGGAACGGTGTCTCATGTTTGTACAATATGGGTAGAAAGTAGAGACCCATGCTCACTGCATTTCCTCCACTGCTGACAATGGAGAAAACACAGTGAAGACCGTTTCCTGCTCATGGGATTCTACATAGAAGAGGGGGGGGGAAAGGGAGGGGTACCTTCCCCAACCTTTAGGTAGAGGGATAGCCAGACAGCCGTTTCCACTTCAGCTTTTAGGGACTGGATCTTGTATTAATTTTCAAAGTGGCTTGCAGGAGGGAAAAGGTTCCCCACCCTGGTTTAAAAATAAAAACAACTTTAAAAATGTTCCACCAAGAGAGAATTTCCACCCCTTGTCTAATGCCTCAGCCAGATTTTTAAAGAGATACATGAAAACATTCCTATTAACACTGGTCTTTTTGAAAACGAGACATTCTATTTATAACAATGATTAAAATCACCTACGTAACAATTCATTGGCAATAGATTTTTCAAAGGCAAAAATGAGCCTAGTTCCCCATCAACTTTAAACACAAGGTAAGCTCCCAAGATCCACTTTTCCCTATGAAAATCTACTCCACAACCCCTTTAAATAAGAGACCCAGATCCAATGCTAAAATCATGTTTCCCCATTGTGAGATATTTTGGAAAAACATGGAAGAGCTAGCCTTAGAGGCTCAGAGATGGAATTTGAAAACAAACACTAAGTTTAAGAAACACAAAACAGCGATCAGGCCCTTGTTTACTATTTCAATAGTGCAGCTGGGAGAAAGACCTCTCATGTCCACAGAATGCGATTATGTGACTGGGCTAATACCACTACTATTGCCACAAACTGAAGAAACAGGAACACCAGGTGGGAAAGTGGGAATGGGTGGTTTTTTTTCCCTTGCTTGATTTCCCAATAGAAAAGACAACCTGTTTATTTGGCCAAGAATTTGGTAGGCAGAGATAGTGTTTTGAGGAATGAGGGGCTAGAGGATTTTTTTATTTAAGAGTATTGATACCTATTACTATAAGTTGTTTTTGTGTGTTGATGTCTGCCCTGAAACTTCAGGATAGGAAAAAATATAAATTTAAATGAATCATTTTAATAAATAATAATGACACAGGAGATTAACAATTGGTATCTCACAGAGAAGGCAAAGAACAGAAACCGGACACAGAAGAGGGAATTCCTCTCTCACTTCAAATCTGAAAAGCTGCTGAACCTCTGGCAGGAAATGGTAAATAAATACCATGACAATGGGTACTGGAGGAGCATCTAGTATAGACAGGGTAAGATTCATCACAAAGCAGCATCTGATCTCGTTTGCCCTCTAGGCAGAAGTCTGAACAGCAGCACAGGCTCCATCACTCCCAAGATAAACCCATTCTGGCAACACAGAAGAGGATGTTGGTTCTTTCCTCTGCAACAGCAAAGCCTCCCTTGTCAACAGGACTCCCCGATTATTGGCAAAACAAACCGTGGAAACAAGTTGCTGGCCAATGGCACTGAACACACTCCAGCCAAAGCAGAAGTTGGCAAAGGTTCTTGTTTCTCCTGTAAAGAGAATTTAATGGCAACAAGAAGGTGCTGAATTGACTGCCATAAGGAAGGACACTGAATAGGCAGGTACAGCACAAACAGGACAAAAAAGACAAAGGAAAAGCTTTCCCCCTCTCTCCAACATTGCCCCAAACCTATAGTGAATCCTTCTAGAGTTCTGACAAGGAGTCAGCCTCCATTGGCCTTGCTGTGACCAAGACAGCAGGGGAAATGGTTGGTGCATTACGACTCATGCGTGTAAATACACTGGCCTCTTTCACTCAAGCTAAAGGAGTATCTGAGGCATTTATACACAGAGCATTGGTTGAGTAGGATTCAGACCTTGCCATTTTTAACAGGTGTGAGTTCTCTGCCACTTAGAACCACGAAGGTGAAAACAACTTCAAGGAGCATCAAGTCTGACCTGGACCAAAGCGTGATTAAATATCAATTAGAATCGTGACAGACTTCTATCTGCAGATGGCCCAACCCTACTTGGCAACTCAACCCACAATTCAGGAACCTTGGACCTAAACCGATGAATATTTGTTTACTTGACAGATCTTTCCTTGTTAAGGAGTAAGTAAGTACTACTTAAAATGGAGCAAAGAGCTACCGAGCGGTTCATCCTGTAGCAACTATATGGAGAAGACTCAAGCAGAAAAGGGCAACCTCCAAGTCTCCAATGAGTCTGCAAGGGCAACATTCTCTTCCAGAAAAAGGCACTTTGGGATTATCATCCAAAAATACTATTCAGTTGACTGGTGGGCAAGTCTGGAAGAGTAGCTGAAGCACAGCAACTTGACCAACATTAACAACAACAACATGCTCTATAGGATGAGAGCTTATAGCATTCCTGCAACCACCACCAAATGGATCATAGCCTCGCCTGTACCTTTCAACCAAAAGGTTACAATCTAGTAGGAACTGGGCTGGGATCACCAAATTAGTTTCTTCACAGCCACCAAATGGAAAACATTTAGGACAAAAAGACACGAAGCCCAGGTGGTCAGACTAAAAATGCCTGTGGTAGATTTGGCTGACAGACAAGTAAAAGGTCCTGGGTTTTTTGCTAATGAGCTGCCACGCCCCCTTATAATCCCTTCCAAACTTTGCTTATTGATGAAACATGCAGCATACACAGGGATGTTTTCTCCTGCACCATTAGAGTCTACATTTAGGCCAAGTAAATTGGCTTCTGTGGAAAAACTGGCTCAGGCCTGACATTGGGGTTGGGGGCAAGCAGGGAGTAGGACCAGGTTTCAGTGGGTAAAACATGACGGCATCAGTCTTGGAAGGAAGCCAAGCCTCGAGGATAAAGCTGTACCCAGGAGCAAAAGCTTTGGCATAGCACAACCACCTCCTCTTAACAAGGGTAAAAGGGGGAACAGGAAAGGCTCATTCTAAATTTCAGATATCAGCATGCTGGCTTATTGACATGGCCCCTTCCCCACCACACCGCCACGCTTGCTCTTAGTCTGTATTTTATTTAATGATGTTACATAAAGAGAACAAACAGTGATTAATATGGGATTTTCACATGAGGATTAACATCTCATGTCAGTGCTGTTATACCTAAATTGTTTCCTAAAAGACACACGTCTGTTCAGGAAGGAAACAGCTAAAAAAAAAACGGCCACTTTGCTACTTTTCTATGAGCTATGGGTGCAGACAGGCCCTGCTGAGCACATTTCACTGTTGCGATCAACACTTGTCCTTGACAAATTCCAGACCATTGATCCTTTCTATCTAAATTGAATTTCCCATCCATCTTATGCCGGCTGTATCCTAGTGCCAAGCAGCTTTGCAGGGAAGCAGACCTTGCCTGACCCCCATCCCCAAGGTATGAAAGAGAAGCTGCAATAGTTTTATAATGACTTCTTAACAGCCATCCCTTCACCTTCATAAAGGTGGTCCTCAGGCACTACCAGAATGACAGCAGATTAATTATTCCAACAATAGCACTGAACAATTTTTTTCTTGGATATTTTCATCCACATTCTGCTCCTAGGCTTATGTGAAAACAGCAGATGCCTTAGAAAACCACCTCAAAGCTCCCGGCAGACAGGCCCATCCATGGTTATTACCCAAGGAGTGCTGGGAGGGACACAACTTTATGTTTAGGGTTATCTCCAAATTTGACTGCGGGTACCCGGGAACAAATGACAAGGAATGGATCACTTCTCAATTGCCCTGTAGCAGCCTCTAAAGTACCCAGTAATTACTACCATCACAGGCAAGATACAGACCATTCGTCTGACCCAGCATGCAGCATAGCAGCTCTTAAAAGCCAAAGAGGCTGGGCTTGGAAATGATAATTTATAGGGTATTATGGAACAATAAAGAGGCCCAAGACATTGGGAGTCTTTTGACGGATGTGGGACTGGCCACCCCCAGAGTTGCTCCATGGGTGCACCCCCATGTCCATCCACATCCAGCACTCACTGGGTCTGTTTTAAATGGACCCAGCAGCTGCTGCGGTCTATGGTCCAGTTGCAAGGCACCTCCCTCCCCCACACCACAGAGTTACAGGCAGATTGCCCGATGCTCTAGGCTGCCATCCGCAACTCTATGGGGATGGAGTTGCCCAGGGCAACCACCTGCCGAGAGCGGAGCTGCAGTGGCTGTCTGCCGAGCAGACACACAGCAGCTCCGCCTTTGGTCGGTGGCCAAAGAATGAGCAGCTTGCCCTGCTTGCTATGCTCTGGGATGTTTCAGAGCACCGCAAGGGGGGCTGGAGCGGAGCTCCACCTGCACATCTGGCGCACACCCCTTTACACAGATGGGCCACCCGGGGGTGAGATCAAGCAGAGGCAGGGCTGNGCAGCTCCGCCTTTGGTCGGTGGCCAAAGAATGAGCAGCTTGCCCTGCTTGCTATGCTCTGGGATGTTTCAGAGCACCGCGAGGGGGGCTGGAGCGGAGCTCCACCTGCACATCTGGCACACACCCCTTTACACAGATGGGCCACCCGGGGGTGAGATCAAGCAGAGGCAGGGCTGCCATCCATCTGTTTACACTCACTGGGTGTCTTTAGACGGACCCAGCGGTAGCCACCCCCAGACCTGTTCCGGGGGTGTCCAGCCCTATGTCCCCCCATACAGTTCCGCCTGCACTGGGTTTATAACACTCAGCAGCTGCCATGGCCCTCAGACCACCCATGTGGCACTCCCTCCCCCACACCACAGAGCTGCAGGCAGATCACCCGATGCTCTAGGATGCCGCCCGCAACTCTAAGGCCGGGAGCGGAGCTTCAGTGGCTGTCCGCTGAGTAGATGGACCACAGCTCCACCTCTGGCCAGTGCCTCAGGTTTGGGCAGCCCGCTCTTCTGGCAGTGCTCCAGGGATCTGCTCCGTCTACACATCTGGCGGTCCGCCTTTACATGGACGGGCCACCCAGCTATGAGGCAGAGCGAAGCAGAGGGTGCCATTTGTTTAAGAGCACCTATTGAGTTTGATTCCATTGGATTCTGTGCCAAGTGTAACTCACTGGGAGTGCAAGTTACATAGCCGTCTGCCGTAATAACCCTTCCCCTCCACAAAGGAACATGTCTGCCTAGTTATTGACCCTGGATGTAGGGATTCAATTCTTTAGTTCCAGATGGCAGCTGTCACACAAATGCAAAGTAAGAGACAGTTCTTTCCCCACAGCTTGTCATCTAAATAGTCAAGAAGAGGGGGAGAAATGAAAAACTATCAACCCCATTTTTCATATGGGGAGGAAGAGAGGCTCAAGGGAGATTAAATGACTTGCCCAAGGTCTCACAGAGCCTGTGGCCAAGCCAAAGCTAGACTCCAAATCTCCAGAACTTTAGTTTAAGTAAACAGAAACAAAAAATCTTTCCCTATCGTTTTAAAGGAGTCAAGATTTCTTCACCACAGAAGTTGGATAATATTTACAGTATCCGACAGGGTAAATGCACACTCATACTCCAGGGCGTAAGTGGAGACCTGGAGGGATCGGGAATGTTACATGTTCCTCATATCCAGCACGGACTCACCGACAAGGAGTAATCCCTTTCTTCTTAGGCATCGGATGTTAGCCACTACTGTGGCAGGAGTGAACCACTGAAACAACATCTCCCAAGTGCCTGTGCCACAACAGCATTTTTCAACCCTCCGATTTCTAACCAAGTGTGAGAGAAGGAAAGGCACACAACACACCAGTGAGTAGAAACAGAAACATGATGATGTCACCTCCCTCCAGAGCTTTGTGGAAACAGTACACTAGAAGTGAGTGTGTTTATGCTATCAACTGGATTGTGAATGACAAGTATCAAGATACAGCTGGTATACAGCTTGCTCTGCTAACCAGCCAACCCCCAATCCAGCCTGCTGTGAAGGGAATTGTCCTCTCTAGACAGAAAAGGACATTCACAAGGGTGTGCGCACACAAACACACCACAGTCACTTGTGTTTGAACAAGAGTGAATTGCCCAATGCTTGCTACCACTATTGTGTATTAGGTCCCATGTGGTTATGCTACAGGGAAGAGAGGAGGGACAACTGCTAGCATGGTGACTCACCACCCGCTTAACTGTAGCAAAGACATGGCCTAATTTTCCCTGGCGGCAAGCCGTCCACTCCCTTAAGCCTGGAGTGATTCCCCATTTCTCTTGCCCTTGCAATAGCTGAGCAAAAGAGAGCACCATAGGACAGTGGAGGGGGACCTGGACATCTTGTCAGCATGGCAACTTACTAGCCAGTAAGACTAGTGTGTGTGAAGCCTGGGTGGCTTGCCTAAAGTCACAAAAAAATTCCAGTCAGAGCAAGGGATGAACTCATGTCTCGCAAGTCCTAGGCTAGCACACTAACCCAGGGATGGGGAAACCTCTGCTCCATGAACCATATATGGCCTGCAGTCAGTTTTATTAAGTCCCTTTCCAATTTCTGGAAGCAGCCCATTGATTAGACTCCTAACCTCAAACACCAAAGGAGCACGCTCATAAGGAACAGGCAGGAGGACAAACATTCAAAAGTAGGGCCTGGATCTGTAGGCAGGGTATGTACTCTTGACCCTCTCAATTCCTCTAGCCCGAGAATGTCCCCTCAGCCCCTCCCCATCAAGCCCATACAGTTCCTATCTGGTTTGTAATAATTTTCAAAGTGGCCCATGGAAGAGTGGGGAGAGAAAGGTGACCAATCCCTGCTCAGACTTTGGGATAATGGTCAAATGACTTTCAGATTGATGAACAAATTACCCAGTGACTATCGAGTGGATGAGGCCCAAAGACACTGGTTTCCAGTTTTTTTGTCTGCTTGTCCTCATTTGAAAACTTAAATATTATCTTGCAGCCCCAAAGATATGCAGAATACATAAAATACCTGCCAGAATTGCAAACCCATCCATAGATAGCATGGTTTCCCTTGGGGTCCGACTGTTCAGGAGCATCTGTCCTAAGTTACCACAAGCCCTTTCTCAAAGGGATTTTTTTGGTATGGTTTTAGCAGTCACCTCTAACATATATATTTTCCCAGTGCGTCACATCAGAATTGAAATGTGAACAGATAAAGGGAACAGTCCAGATTTGGAACCTGAGCCTCTTGCAAATTTCAAAGACATTGCCATACTTGGATTCTCCAGTCTGAACATCTTTCAGTTGGCGCTTTTGATACCAAAGTTGGTGCTTTTGATTCCCCCTAGTTCAACATTGCCAGAATCTCATGAGATTTCTTCAAGCTTTTGGGGTCCAGAAACATGAGACAGCACTGACGTGAACCTCAAATCTTAGCCTGATCAAAGCCAATCACAGCCCTCCAGCCACAATGAAAGTACATTTCACTGCAATGACATTTTAAACTGCTCATTCTCAGTTCAGAGCACAGTTTTGTGGCCAAACTCCAAAGCATCAGAAAACAGGTCTGTAGCAACAGAAAGCTGCCAAAATATTAAATTAAATGGAGCAGCAGGTGCAATCCTACACTGCTGTCTGCGCCGTCTGTCCAAGGCAAAAAGGGAATTTTTTAGCAAGTCAGCTAGTCACTAAATAACTGGACAAAACTGTTTCCTAATAGTTAATCACTCTTCATTGCAACCAGCAATGTATGCTGCTGTCCTGTTGCACGCACGCACGCACACATCAGAACATTTGCGCAGCTCTTCTTTACTCAGGTCAACCAAAAATAAGCAGCTCTGCTTCCCCATTATAGAACTACCTTCCTTCCACTCTCTGATTAGAGGCTATGTCTCAGACAGGGTCTGCTTAAGATACCAACTGTCTAATCTCATAGAACAATTAATCCTCCCTCCTCGCTTCAGCTAGATACCGGACCTCCTGCCTGCAAATTGGTGGCAATCAGTGCTCATTTGCTCTCTGACGAATTAAGAATGATTAGAAGCAATCGTCCAGGCAGTCTGACCAATGGCCCTCTCCTTTATTACACTCCCCAGGCAATTGCTTACAAGCCTGTTGAATCTTCCTCCGGCAGCCCACACTGCTCTTTTTCCTCCGAGCATGAAAACGGTATCAACTGCTATGGCAACTGGTTTTAATTATATCTGACAATTTGCAGAGATTGCAGCCTGGGCCTTTAGGAGGGTGGGAAGGGGGAGGGAAGAGAACAGGGCTAAATCTTTGACACTGATCAAATCCAGCTCTTTGTCAATATGAGATTTCAGAGCCAGAAAAAAATTTTTTCCAGGTGCAGCCATTTACAAGACAAGTGATTATCTGGCAGGGGCTGACAGGATCAGGATCATGAGGATTTTCCATTTGGCATTCTCCCCCGCCCCTCCAGAGATGCACAAAGGATGCATTTGACATTATGCCAGGGGAAGGGGAGAGGCAATAAAGCACCAGAGAGCCAGGGCCCCATTGTCTGTGGTTTGTAGGATCACTACTACAACGAAAACCCAAGTCTAGCTCCTGGTCTTGACTCCTCATTTTTAAACCAAAACCCGCACATTTTGAGTTACTTTTATTTGTCCTCTGATTTCTGGGCCTTTAAATTACACTCAGATGGTGTTTTTAGAATTTTTCCCCACAAGAGGGAAGGCTACAAAAGTAAATAAATAAAATGAAAACCAAGATTCTCATTAAAATAACATGATTCCAGGAGCTTGGGATTTAAGGGTAAACAACATCAAATTAATGGTGAAGTAGGGCAGGGTCATACTTAAGCACATGTGACCAACGCAGCTGCACCACAGCAGGAAGAGGGCCAGCAGTGGCAGACCCAACATCAGGAGGTGGTGCAATTCTCCGCCTCCAGCAGCTGTGCCCATTCACAAGAGCTGGCTGGCCCCTGCACAGACATGCTAGCTAGCGGCCATGGTGTACCCCCATCCTCCCAGCCCAGAAGTCCCCACTACCTCCCTGGTTGGGTCAAGAGGTGTGGACTTGCAAGGCCTTCTGCGCTGCTTCCTTGAGTGCTGGCTCCAGGAAGACATTTGTGATTAAAGCTCTGGGCCAGAGATATTCATCGAGTAATTTCTGCAGGAGATCCTATTTTGTTTAATTAGACAGTAGAGTATCTAGAGCACAGGGTAGTCAGTGTTCCATCAACACAGCAAGTTAAAATCAGAAAAAAGCTAGGACATCTTTCCCCCTCCTCAAAACATACAGGGAGGAGTTGGAGTTTAAGGTTTGGATATCAGAACAAACATGTTTTGTTAGAAGTTTGTTTTGGTGTACGGCAGAAACAATCTCAGCGCCCAGGTTAACGACACCACTGCTTCCCAACATGAACATGACAAGCAGATGCCACTGCCTCCATGGTGCAGAGCAAGGCAGGAGCATAAGCTTGTAAAGATCTCAGATGAACCTCCTGCCCACTCCACCAAACAAAATTTCAGATTCTCCTTCAGGCAATCGCAAGGGTCAGTGCTGAATTCCAGTCGATTTCCAGCACGGGGGCCTTGGCCTTTCCCTGCAGTGTGAGCACATCAAGGCCTTTAAATCTAATCCATCTGACGTGCCTGGGTCCAGCCAAGCGTCAGCTGCCAAGGAGCCAAACTGGTTGGTGTAGCGAGCTGTTGCTTTCTCTTTTTGACATTCAAAATGGATTTTATTTTTTTGGGGACCTCTGGGTTGGTTAAAACTGATCGACTGGGGAGCTGGATTTTTTTATTCGTTTAGAGCTTGTCACTTCAAAACCACACCAACAAGTCCTGGCACTGTCAATTACTGGAAACAATTCTTTCTTGGGAGCCCAGGATGCCAACAAGGAGCAACACACCAAGCAGCATTCAAATGTTTTCCTAGTCTTCCCACACATTTGGTGGTTGCACCTCAGCTCCCCCTTGATCTGTAAAGAAGAGGAGAGAGCAGGGTGTGTGTTGGCTACCCATTGAGGTCTGTCAACAACAATGGGGGAGGCCAGCAAGTTAGACTCAGTCTGTTTTTTGTCCAGGATCCACAAGCCCGGTGGGAATCACAAATGCTCAGCAACACTCCTAGGAGCCACTGGCCAGATTTGAAAGGCCTCTCCATTTGTCAAAAAAAAAAACACCAAAAACCTACATGCGTAAGACCCACTGGTTCTGGTTAAGCCCATATAGGAGGTGAAGCAAGGTGTAAAGCCCTTGGACCTTGCACTGGTTTTCAAAGGTGCCGTAGAGATGGTGACCCAGCTTGGGACACAATGTTGTTTTTCATAGGTTGCTTCAAGGTGCAGAACACACTCCCATCATGACCGAGATTACAGGGGTGAGGAGCCTGGGGACAAAACTCAGGCCTGCAGCTGTTTGTTTTTTCCTTTGGACAATTTCAAATGCCTGGATCTGGCCTGTGAATGCAGTCCAGATCCTCAAGCACTGGACATAGATCCATGATCTGGGCTATCTCCTCCCCCACCCCCCTCCGCCTCCCATCCTGAGTGTACTCCTTAATCACCCTCACCCCCAAAGAATGGCTCAGCAGGAGAAAACAGACATTATGCTAACTCCACTTTAACACCACTCTGTTAAAGCCGTGTTAGACTGTGTTATGTCTGTTTTCACCCAAAGTGGCCCATAAAAGGGCAAAGAAAAAAGCTTTTCTAGGCTGGGGTAGGGAACCTTTCCCAATGGCAATCTCCATTAACTTGATCTCATTGAGAATGAAGTTTTAACAAGGTAAAAGGGAAGAACTTGGAGGCTCAGAAGAGATTTTGACTCGTCATGAGCAAAATTACTCAAGACTCCTGGACTTTTCGATTACAGCATAGATATAGTACTGAGCAAGCTTCCTTTCCTAACAAGCCACTTTCTTTGATCAGTGAACCCACCAGAAGGAAGAGGAAACAAAAAAAAAAACCAAACAAACATGAAAGCTGCCTGCGTGTGGAACCTCACGTTCCATACCAAGAGCACTGAGTGCTCCTGGGAACAATGGCTTAAGCGAAAGGGCACAATGGTCAGAACTGTCACTAGTTGTAGGACTATGTTCAGCACGAGTCTGAAGTCTACAAGGCCTGAGGAATAATCATAGAGATGAGAAGAGATGGGGGAAATAGAACCCAAGAGATGAAATAGGAACAGACAGATGGGACAGTGCGACTTTGGCAGTGGTCTCAAAGGACACCTTAAAGCAAGGTGGGGAACCTCAGGTCCCAGGTCCAAATGCAGCCAGTAGCTAGGTTCCCCCCCCCCCCTTTCTGGATCCATTTTCTACCACCAAGCACTGCAAGACTGAGCTCCGAGGAAGGGAGCAGAGATGAGAGCATACACCCAAGGACAGGGGACAGATCCACGATCTGGAGTTTCCTTTTCCTGAGTTCATCCCTTAAGCACCCCTTTCCCCACCTTCTGCATGGTCCTTGGAACTTGTACTAGTTTTCAAAGTGGCCCCTGAGTAGGGTGGCCATACCTCCCCTTTAAAAAAGGATGCTTATGAAAAATACATGGTGCAGGGCTGCACTGAAACCAATGCAGTCCTGCAACATGTATTTTTCATAATCATCCTCTTTTAAAGGGGAGGTATGGCCACCGTACTCCTGGGAGGGAAAAGATTCCCCATCCCTGCCTTGAAAGATCCCACCGCTGCAGTCCATTCCACCACCACCATAGGTGAACATGTCTGGACCCTGCATGTGACGGACACCAAGGTTCCAGCCACACTGGAGTGGCCCATTTTAGTAATGACCCTAAAAGCAGTGCAATGTCTGGACAGCTGCTTATGCGTTCTTACCCCCAGAACTCACTGACTAAGTAGGTTCAAGCTCCTTTCCTTCTCCCAACATATCAAAGGAGACGGTTGCAGCCAGTACTGCTTTTCGAATGTCACTGCTATGGGCTTTGGGACATCAATCAAAGCTTAGAGGGAGCACCTTCTCTGCTGCTACCATCGCCATCCGTTCATCATCAACAAGGAACAAGGAGTAAGCCAGACAGCTCCTGGAGAACGGCTTGGTGCCAATCTGGGAAAACAAATGACGCTACTGAATGCCACAAAGGTGTCTAGTTCCTACCCAGCAGACCACCACAAGAAGATAGAACAAGGAGTAAAGAACCCCCAATAGGCGACAGCACACACAGAATTCAATACAGCAGGGTTGGGGAACCTCAGTCCTGGAGCCTGCAGTATAATTAGTTTCTATTTGGTCCCTTTCCAATTGCTGGACCTGGCCCCTAGATTGAGTTCCTACTCCCAAGAACTGAAAGAGTGAACTCCGAGGAAAGAAGCAAATGACGGCATCTGTAGGAAATGGACCCATGGCACAGATCCAGGATCTGGAGTCTCCTCTTCCCTCTCCTGCCTTAAGCATCCCTGCCTGCACCTTCTATGTGGCCCTTGGAACTTGCACAGATTTTCAAAGCTACCCCTGAGAGAGAAAAGTTTCCCCTCCCCTGACATACAGCGTAGGAGGAGCCTTTAGTCTGTGGGCCACTTTCAGTCCCACGCCCATTTTGATAAAGCTGCCACACGATCACTTTAAAATCTAGCCTGTATTTAGTTGGGATTTTTTTCCTGGCCTACAGAGCTTCAATGAGCCCCATTGAAGTTGGGGAGGAGACAGTCCATGTGTGTAGGTGACAACAGCATGTTCCAGAGCATAATACTAGACCACTGCATTGCCGCTGTGCCCCTTCACAGCACCCAGTGGTGATGCTGCTCCCTATCCTAGATCTGCATGAGTCACTGCCCCTGCACCTGGAAAACACTTTGCTGCAATGAGTATCCCATTTGGATGGCTGGGATTTGTTCATGCTTTGGGCTGGACTCCAACCTGCTGCTGCACTTGTCACTCCTTAGTGCCTTCCCTGACCCCATTAGCCATCCCTCCAACTTTCCCTCTCCCTTCCATCAATTTCTATTAGACCCATGGAAAGTCAGTATATTTAAAAAGCATCCGGGGGGGGAGGGGGGTGTTCTCAACTCTGATACAGAGTCAAGGAAGCCATCTCCAGAGTTCTCCTTAGGCATCCCATCACTTGTGTAGTGGCATCCTGAAGCCACAGCTGAGCTGTTTTAGCGACCACAGCAACCTATTGCTTGTTGCTTTGAAGATAAAAAAGAAAGGTCTGACTATTGGACATCCCCCAGCTTCTTTGCTGACCCTTCACCCCAGTAAACCTTAGAAGGCTGAAGGTTTACCACTGAGAACCAGATTGCAACTCTTAACTATGGAGAGGTAGAGAATCTGGCAAGAGCTCTTAGCCACAAAGGGAAGTACTGTTAAGTATCAAAAGCCAAACTGAGTTTGGGGGCTGCACTACTGCAGCTAATGGAGTTCTACCTTCCAATGCTAGGAATTAACAGTTGAGTATTTGTGTGAATTCTGCACCACTGCAATTCTAGCCATTTTTGCAGAATTTTGCATTTGACCAAACTGTTGAAGGAACTGCCTCTGCCTGTGCAAAATTACTCCCTCAGTGGGTAGTACTATGAGCTAGCCAATGGACTACCAATACTGTGAACCATCCAATGAGATGCTAGCATTTTTTCCCCATTTAAAAAAAAAAAAATTATATAAAAAATGTATCCCGCTCCTTCTGCCCACAGGGCAGCCCGGGGCACCGGACAACAACAATAAAACAATTTAAAGCAATTAAAAATTCATAAATATGCAAGGAAAAGAAACCCTCCCCCCCTCCCCCACCCACTCTACCACTCACCCTCGCCAAAGGCCTGGCGGAACAGCCAGGTCTTACATAAAACGTCGAAACAACAGGAGTGGGGCTAACCGAGCCTCCTCCGGGAGCAAATTCCACAGCATAGGGCCAGCCACCGAAAAGGATCTGGCATTGGTGGCCACCTACCTCACCCGGGGAAGCTCCAAAAAGGCTCCCACGGACGATCTCAAGGGTTGCACGGGCACATGGGGAGTGAGGCGGTCCTGCAGATAAGCAGGGCCCAGGCCGTGAAGGGCTTTAATGGTTAAAACCAGTACCTTGAACCTGGCCCAGTGCTTTATAGACAGCCAGTGCAGAGCCCAGAGCACTGGTGTCATGTGCTCCCTGCGGCCCGCCCCCATAAGGAGACGGGCCGTGGCATTCTGCACCAGCTGCAGCCTCCGGACCANCAGCCACAGACTGCCCACGCATGTCGGGTGAGTGGGGACAGGGGATTCAAACAGGCCACGGATGAGCGTGTGCCCCTACCCACGCACGTTTCGGCCTGCCCCCATTGCTCCATGAGTGGGTGGTCCATGGGTCATGGGAGCGCTGTCTCGTCCCCCGTCCCCCTCACTTTCAGGTGGGTGTGTGGATGCATGTGGGATGGGTGGAGCTGCAGGGGTTTGTCTTGTCTAAAAACAGCCATATTCGGGGGGGGGATGGGGGTCCTTAAACCACAACTGCTGAAGAGGTGCAGCTCACAATCCCCCAGCAGAGAGATAAGCTCTCCATGGGCTGAAATGTCCATGTCATTTTTTGTTAGTTTTCTTAAGATACAAGATGTTCAAAATTGATGAATAATTGATTGTCTATAGTAATCTGCCACCACAATATCAGCAAAATAAAAATAAATATCATAAGAACAAATAATACAATAGAAAGCAAGGAGAATATTTCCTAAATTCTCAAACATAAAGACATAAAAAAAGTTTAAAAAACTCTCCTACTGCCACAGTATGAGAGAGTATCACAAAGTATATTGCGTCTCCCCAGGCAGAAGAGAAGTTTTCTTAAGATACAAGATTTTCAAAACTGATGGAATAGATTGTTGGGAAATTCACTTACATACAGAATTTGTGTCTGCTGAATTTGGAAAAAATACTGCAGAATGCATGGGGTCCTGCATAAGAGCCTCCAAGATACTGGCAGGTTCAGACAATGGTCCATCTAGCTCAGTATCCCATCTCCAACAATGGCCAACGTCAGATACTTCAGAGAGTATACAAAACCATGACATACACAGAGCAATCCATCCCATCATTCATGCCCAGCCTCCACTAGTCAGATGTTTCATCACCAGACCAAGCTGGTTAATAACCATCAACAGACCTTCCTCCATGGATGCATCCAATCCTTTTTTCAACTCCTGGCCTCCATCATATCTTACCACAGCGAGTTCCACAAGTTAATTGCACATTATGTGGAAAAGTACTTCCTTTTAAGCATAAAAGTAAAGATGGAAAAACACTCCAGTTCTTGCAGTCTTCTGTTCCGAGAAAGTTTGTGTCTTGCACCCTATCATGCCCACTCTAAATCCTTGGCTAACAAGACATTAAGTCAAATTCAAAAAGAGATAAATAAATGCACCCCACCCCCAATTCCTATCCGATCTGCCTGCAGGAGGGAAACGATTCCCCCTCACTCCTGTATCAGAGGTTTGATAGTGCTCAGAAAGCCAGCTCAACACATGCACGGACAACAGAAGGAGGCAGCGAAATAACAACAGCGCAGACTGCCAGAGTGAAGGGGTACAATTTTGCCCTCTTGAACCCCACTGCTGATGTAGATGGAGCTGGAGTCAGAGCCATCACTGCCACTCTGCTGTTGCACATAAATTCACTTGGCAGCTGAGGAAAATGGTGGCAGTCAGTGACATAAATAAAGGATCCAAGGATGCCCATGACCTCAGGAGTCGCCTCCCATTTGCTCCTTTCCCTGACCACTGGTGCCACCCTTGTGCCCCCACCATCTGTGAGACCTTAGTTATGCTACCGGTGGCAGCTCTATACCAGCTGCTGGGAAACTCAGATGGTGGCAGGAATAAGAGCAGTGCAGGGGCTTGTCCCCTACTTAATTTTGGTCCCCTGTAGCCTCCTTGGCGGCAGCAACTCAAAAAGGGGGGGGGCAAAATTAAATATGACTATTCTCCCTTTCCCCAAACACAGTGAAAACATGCTCCCCTCTCCTCCACGGCTTCCACAGGTAGGAATCTGACCAGGGATTCCCAAGTATCCACTCCCCTCTCCCCAAACTCTTCCCAGCAGCCCGGTAAGAGGGCTCTGAAGAAGCCCCATCCTCTGTCCTTGTCACTCACACACACTACGAGTTCCTAAAGGGCCCATGCTGGCGAGATTGAAAGAATAGGAGAAGCCTGGGGAAACATGAGAGATACCTAACGGCAGCCTTCTCCCCACACAGCCAGCCCAGAAAGCAAGACCCAGCTTCACCCTCAATGCAGACAGGGAGCAAACAGTGGCATGAAACAATCCCCATTTCCCTGGTTCTGCCTCCCGCTCCTTTCTCCCTCTGCCCCGGTCCCCTCTTACCTGGCTCCACATTGCTCTTGGACTGTCCCAGCTTCCCACAGACCTGGTCAAACTTGCTACAAAGTTTCTCCCCGGAAAGCGCCTCCCCTTCCAAGTTCTCACCTTCTCAGCCCCTCCTGCTGCTCCTGGCAGCCTGGGCTCCTGCCTGTCTGCTTCGCTCGCAGCACAACAAGCGCTACAGTTCTTTCCCCTTCCCAGGTCTTTGAGTTTCTAATGACAGACAGGGGCTTGTGGGAGTGGTAGTTCTCTCCCCGCTTCACCCTGCCTACAATAGGATGGACTCCAACTCCCAAGATGCACCGTACCTCCCTCGTCCTGCCTTGCGGGGAGGGAGAAGGGGTGGCTTGCTTGCTTCTAGTCCTGTGCATGGCAAACTGCTACGTACGTATTGGAAACTGTGAGGCAGTGCACCACCTACCGGATATTCCGCATAAGGAAAGACATTAGCATGCATTAAGGAAGCAGTGCTCGCTGCAGCTCTCTGGGGTAGCCCCAGAACGGAATTTTTGCACGACCTGCATCTGAATGGAACATTTTTGGGGCTTTTAAAAAAGCGTTTTAAAAGTTCCCTCACCAGAGACTCCTGAGTAAACTGAGTAATCCTGGGATAAGAGGAAGAGTCCTGTCATAGATGGATTGGTAGCTGAGTAAAAGATAAGAAACAAAGAGTAGGAATAAATGGTCATTTTTCAAGTTGGAGAGAGGGAGACTAGAGGTGTAACTAACTGGGCACCTGCGAAAAGAGGCACCCCGCCAAATCTGGGGTATCTGACTTGACCCACCCACATTCTGCAATTGTAACCCAACGGGCTCCCTGGGCACTCCCAGGAATGACTCATCCAATTCCTGCTGCTGCTCCTGCCGGCCACTGCTCAGCTGAGCTAGGTTCTTCCCACTTGGCTTTTCCAACCAGGGAGGAGCAAGGAGGTCTCTCCCAGCAAGCCAAGCCCTGGCTTCAGGCTGGGCAATGTGCCACAGTCCCCGTAGCGGGAGTGTGCACTATGCTAACTGAAGGCATTGCATGCAGACCGGCAAGCAACCCACATGCATAGAGTTGCCATACCTTCCCTTTAATCCAGGATGCTTTTGAAAAATACATGGTGCAGGGCTGCATTAGTTATATACATGATGCTAAGTTCTGATCTGGATGTAACCACTCAGGAGAAGGATCCTGGTGTCACTGTAGATAGTTTCTAGGGATGGGCGAACAGATCACGGTTCCAGTTCGGCTGTTCGGTTCGTTCGCCGGGTTTGGCCGTTCGGTTCGGGTTCAGCCATTCAGGAAATGTTTTGTTATGGGTGTTTTTGTTGGGTTTTTTATATGTTTTTTTGGTTTTTTATTTGGTTTTATTAAACTTTTATATGGTTTTGTTTTGTTTTGTTTTTATATGGGTTTTTAAATATATTTTTATCTAATATATCTATCTATCTACACTAAATCTAACTGCTATTAACTATTTTAAATGCTATGAACTAAATGGATTATCTAATAAGTATACAGGCCTACTCCTACAAACACTAAAACTAAATCACTAACGCCATCTCTATCACTAAGCTA
>QEPC01005168.1:25023-45769 GCA_003113815.1 Sphenodon punctatus
GGTTTGCTTGTAGGTCAGACGGACTGCTGTGCAGAAGGTTTGGTTCTTGTTTTTTTAATTTGTGTATGTATTTGTACTTCCTTTGTTGTTGTTTTGACTATGGCGAAAGCTACTGTTTTTAATAAATTGAATTGAATTGAATTGCCACCTCATTATTTCATATTCTTGGAACTAGGAAGGCAGGGGTTAAAAACTGCGGATGGTGAAGGGACTGTGTTAACCCACGAGACAGAGGTTCAAATTGAACTTGGTTTTACTGAGGGACTAGCAGTGTTACCAATTGTCATGGGCATAAAAACAAGGGGTATGGAGGAGGATACTGCCCATGAGGAGGGGGGAAACACATTCAGCAGACTGCTTGCCTCAGAAGAGAGAAGAAAGGAAATTCATGGGTAAGTTTAAATTTTCTTAGTTATTATTTGTAAAAGCTCATGAGTTAGAGAAGGTGTGCCCCCACCCCCTTCTGTGCATTTGAACACATCAAGCTCCCACAGCACATGCTACAGCATACTGTGGGTGGCTACCTCCAGATCTGCTCCAGGGGGGCACCCCTAGGTCTGCCCCAGCTGTGGCGGGTTCAGATGGAGGCGTCTGCTGCCACAGACTGCAGTCCGCCTGCATGGTGCCCCCTCTCCTGCTCTACTGAGCTGCAGGTGGATTGCCAGCCCCTCTTGGCTGCCACCTGAAGCTCTATGACTGTTGCCAAGGCAATCCCCAGCCGGAAGCAGAGCTCCAGCAGCCTATCTGTGAATAGACAGACCACTGCTCCGCCCCCAGGCAGTGCTTTGAGTTCGGGCGGCCTGCTTCACTCCTGTTCTGGGATGTTTCAGAGCAGGCGGTGCCTGCTACGCTCCTGCTCTGCCTCACTCCAGGGTGGCCCGCCTTTACACAGTAACAGATGGGCCACCTGGGAGTGGGGCAGAGCAGGAGCAGTGCATCTGAAACCACCCACTGGACTACCTTCCAAGAGGGTGTAGCTCTATCTGGGATATATCACAGCACCACAAGGGTTACCCTTAACTGAAATGAAATGGCTTATGGCTTATCTATACTTTTCAATTAGATTTCAGATTTCATTAGATTTCATTTTCCACAATGATCTAAGAAAACTGAAGTGCTGGAAAAACTAGGATTGTGCCTGGGGCAAAAAGCCTTGCAAATGAACATATGCATTGAATCTCTTGCTCCTTGAAGCTCTGGCATCTGAAGAGTCCAGGCGGAGCGTCTTGATGGTGTTGGGAGCACGATCTTCAGAAGGCCAGCAGGAATCCAACCCTGATACAGAGGAATGCATAATGCTTTATTTTCCCAACAACATTACAGAATCTTTTGTATGCTGGCAATTCCAGGTATGTGCAGCTTCCTGACAGACAATGCACAGCTTGCCTATATTGATGTGTACAAGTGTTATCTCCCAGGATTAGCTAATAGCACTCATGTGATGTCCCACTTCCCCCTTCCTGCCTTCAGATTTTCAACATTACATTCGACCCTATAGTCAGTCTCAAAATCAACAAGCTGCGCAAGATTGTAAAATGGGAGACAAGAAGGCACCTTCATGTCTGGGGTTCAGAGCAACCACTAGGTAAGGAAAAGTAGAGCTGTCGTGATAGGCCTGGAACAGCTATTGATTAATTGGACAGCAAAACAAGCCATCTGGTGGCAGCCAGACAGCTATGCTATTGATGTCTCCTCCACAGGCAGAGCTGTGCGGAGCTGGGTGGGGTGGGGGGTGGATGGCTCCTAAGGAGGCTAGACCTTTTAACCAGTTGTTTACTAGGGCTCTTGAGCACCAGGGCCTAAATTTAGGGTCAGCCTGACAGTCCTGCAGACTGGTGTCCTTAGTCTCCAGGACAGCACATGGGCAGCTGCAGCGTAAGCTTTTCTGCACCACCTCAGCCTGATAACTGATGAAAAGTGCTCCATGCCCATTCATTCCTTACTCTGAGCAGACTGTCTGCTGTGCAGCGTATACACAACCATGAGGGGCACAATACCAGACCCTGTAGGAGATAAATTAGCAATTTTGCCAGTTGTAGGCTTGGCCAAATTAATACTTAGTCCTCATCCCTAATGTCACTTAGCTCATGGACCAGGTGCTGTTCCACTGCCCAAGGGCTGGAAGAGAGAAGGCATGGAGCTGTATTCACACTAGTTACTAGGGGTGGGACACCGGGGTGGATACCGGATTTACCGGTATCGGATCTCCCCGGTACCAGATTTACCGGTATCGGTATACTGGATCTTTAACATTGGGCAGTTTACCAGTTTTTTTACACTAGCTACTAGTGTAAAAGCTGTTTATCTCAATGACCACAATGTAAACAAAACGGTAAAGTGCCCAACGTTAAAGTGCCGGTACAGGTAAATATCGGATACACCCAAATATCGGTTCTTGGAGGAACTGGAATTCCCACCCCTACCACCCCAGGCAGCTACCATTTATAGTGTTCCCATGAACTTCTACTTACACTGGAATAAATAGCTAGTTACCCCAGGGCATACTACCACTATTTTAATCAGAAGTAACAACCTGCTGCATTTCAGGCTTTACTCCAGCCTATGTGAGCTGTGTGAATGATCCAGGGTAAGACATGCAGATTAATTTCCCACTCTTGCAGGAATATAGCCTTGGTAACCGTGGGGTGGGGAGAAGGATACATGCTATCTACTGGCTGCCTGAGAACCTTCCCCCTGTTGGCAGCTGACAACAGCGAGGATATTTCCCATGTCATGTTTCTGTTCAGGCCAGGAGGCAAGTCTGGAAGGCCAGTACCCATAACAGCAAGCTGCAGGGGTGATGGTTCTCAGGCAGCCAGTCCATAGTATTCACATTATGTTATCCATACTTCTCCTGACAGCAGCTCCAAGCACCTCCTATTCAGAAACTTTACTGACAGGCTGCTTGGAGGCACAAGAGCTGGTCTCAAAATGGTGGTGCAGGTCTTCTCTAAAAGAGTTACTCAAAGACAAGCTCACTGAGGTGCAGAAGGTTTGATTTGCAAGCAGCAAGCAACACCCGTCCTGGCAGCATTATCCTGAACTCTCTTCCTAGTTCTTGTCTGCTCTTTTGTAAATGCCCCCTGTCTCTTTGGTGTGAGAGTGGCCCCTGCAGAGTGAAATGCAAACATCTAGCTAGACTGGCACAACACACCAACCTCACAGCTGCGAGGCAGCTCTCTCCAGAATGGGATTGTGCAAGGAAAGCTGGGACGTGCCTTTCTCTACAGGTTGCTAGCAAAAACAAACGCATCTTCAGCTTTACAGGTCAACTTGGGCGCTAGAGGGTGCTATTGTATGCAAAGAAACCTATCCCTTTGGATACTGTTTATCCCATGGACAATGCTACTACTTGCATGCAGAGATTCATTATGGGGAAAATATGAAATATCCTAAATCTTACATCTGAACAGATGGATTAACAGATTTCTTTGCTGTGAAGAAATTAAATAATGCAGTAGTAGTAGTAGTAGTAGTAGTAGTAATTTATTATTTATTATTATTTATTATTATTATTATTATTATTATTATTTATTAATAGTAATAATAATAATAATAATATAAACTATTAATATATTTCATGTAGTAAATCAGCAGTAGGCCTAGTCTGACTGCTATGAAAATAGAGATGCTGTTTGCTGACACACACTTGCGTGCACGCACACGCACACTGCAATAGATGAAATCACCAATCATATTGGCATGCATTCTACACAAAGGAGTGAATGTCTGATCCCACTGTTGCTGAATTTGTGGGGGGAGGGGAGAGTTGTTTAGAGAGTTTTTAAAGGTACTAAGCAACCATCTGTTGTGTTTTGATCCCTTCCCATCAGATCTGCCATTGCTCACTACCCTCTGCCAAACCACTTGCCAGATCTTTCTTGGGAGAATCCTTCGAAGTCCAGAGCACCCACCTTATATTGAGCTGCTGGAACAGCTGATTGGCAGAGAGTTTGTGGTGACAGGGGTGCGATTCACCATCCTGGACAAATCACAGACACAATTAATCTCTAAGATGCTGAGTGCCACAGAGAATGAGACTTCAGCAATGGTAGGAACAGGAGTCACCCTCATCTCCTGGCTTTATTTGCTACTCTAGACAGCTCTTACTTTCACTGAGCGGCAGCACAGATCCTAGAGAAGTCCGATCCCTTCTAGGTATCTAGAGCTATTGGGGTCTAATTCCCATTGCCTAGTGTTGCAGGTGGTTCTTGTGATTCACTGGCTAGTGGCTAGTGCTGTACCCTGTCTAGTTTTAAATATCCCAAACTCTGAACACATCTGCTGCTGTCCAGGTAATTTTCTTGGTAGCTACAACCTATACTTCCTATTTCTCAACTTCGCCCCATGACTCCTGCTCCCTTTTACTGGGTTAGATAGTTCCTCTCCTCTCTCGGTGCTAACCCAGCCAGGCACTGTAGTTCCCCTTCTGTTAGTAGCTACTTAGACAAAATAAACCCCCGGGGTCACTTATTTAATGTTTTCCTCATAAACCAGCCCAGCAGCTGGTGCTCTGTGTGGGGCCAGTCAAATGTACAGTGGCCAGGGTAGCCATGCCGGGAGCTGCCCTGCACTCCCCAGTCCCCACTCACTCATTCTGTGTGGGACTCCATGGAATTGCTACTCAGCGCCCCCCCACATCACCTTGCTCATGTAAAAACACCCAGAGTTTAAAAGTCAACACTGGTTGCCCCACAGTCTCCTGTACAAACTGTAATATTTTGTTGCAGCAAGATTTAATTTTAGTACAAACCCATAAAATGTGTCCAATAGCCCCTATTTCAGAGCAGTCTCTCCAACACAAACCGCTTGTTCAGTTGAATAGGGAGTGTAGTCAGTTCTATATAAAATTTTGTATTGAGACTCCATCAAGTTACAGGCCATTACACTCTTCTTAATATAGGAGAACATATCACACAAGGTGACATCTATTTGTATACTGAAGACCTTAGCCCCCTTGACTTTGAAACTTAGAGATGCCAATTTTTGACTAGGACTAAGGGCTCTATCAATTTTTCCTGTAAATTTGGACAATTTTCCATCTCAAAATCATAGATGTTTTAATGATGCTTAGAAGAATTTTGTTTTCCCGATTCATCGTAAAACTCCTTAGTTGGAAGTATACTGGGGAAAGTTACTTAGGTTCTCTCTCTCTCCAAATGATCTCTGCTATTGTAGGAAAATATCTCTGCTTAATAAAGTCACCATAAAACTTAAATGTAGTATTAGCAAGTTTCTGTTCCACCCAGCAACCATTTTTGTTGCTCATTTCTGAACTGATATCTTTCTGCTATTGAGGGACTCAGAGCTGAACACCATATTCTAAATTTGTTCCTACAAGGCTTGATCTTGCAAGGCATTGAGCCTTCTGGCCCCATCTCACCCTGCACTTAGGCACATGCATAACCTAAAACAAATGAACAGTCCCATTGAAGACAGCAGAGTTCCATCCCAGCTGAGGTTCTTGGCCCAATGGCTTTCTGTCCGACTCCTCTGCTGCTGTGAGAAATCCCCACTCAGACAGGGAGCCAACTGTAGTGCAACAGTGAAGCTGACTGTTCCCCAGACGAGGACTGTCACACAGGCACAAAGTGAACAACAGAGAAACTGATTGTGTTGGAACTGGCTGTGCACAAAGGCTACCAAATGCACTTGGACACCAACTAAGGAGAGAGCAAGGCAAACCTCTTTCTCTCTCTGATTCTGCTCTTGCAAGAATCACAGGTGGCTCTGTAACAGGAGCGAGATTCTAAAAATGTGACACATAAATGTAAATTGTCCCTTTTAAGGTGTGGTCTCTGCAGAGGAGCAATCCAACTAAACCCCAGTTTGTGCGTCCTCCCCCCCCGGATTATCTCTTTCACCCCAGTACCTCTGCCCCACAGGAGAATGCTCGCACCTCTAGAAAGCACAAAGGACTGGGGTATCTCTCCCTATCAGAGATGAGTAATTGGAAGCACAGTTAGTGGGAGCTGACATGTTCCCAGTCAGTTCTGCCATCCATCCCTAGCCAGCAGGGCTATTTCAGCCCTCCCCAGACAGACGAGGAGCAGCTCATGTTAGGAATAGGCCTTCTGGCCACATTATAAATATTTCCAGCCCCTTGATCCCTCTGCTCCCACTTCCTCCAGTCCTGGGCTTTGCTGAATAACAATCCTAAGGTAACTCTATCTGTTCAATGCACCAATTAGTGTTCAAACTCAAAGAGGAAGAATAAGAACAAACATGCCACAGAAAAGCGAATAACTGGCACTTGAGGGTGCGGGGGCACACTGCCATCTCGTTCATCCTAATGCCATGTGCAGCCAGTTATTTCTGCTGTCAGTGCTCTATGTGGGTCTCAGCTCTGGGTTGTGTTCTCCCTGTTTTTTGCAGTGCTCTCTGCTAATGGATGGATCCTGTCTGATGCTAGCAGCCCAGAGAGACAATGTAGTTATTTGTTTCGACTCCCTACTGAACAGGTAAGCAGGAATGCCACCTCATTAGTCGTCTAGACCACTCAGCTGAGCCCTTGCTAGAGCATCTCTGCACTGCATTTTCCACTTAGACTCTTGGAAGGTTGTGCCTCCTTACCAAAGGCAAGACACTCTCCATTATTCATACAGAGTTGGTTTGTGCATCAGCACATCAGAGGGCTCCTATTTTCTGAAGCTGTAGTTTTTAAACTGGCTGGAAGCAGCTCCCAAGGACACAGAAAAGGGGTTTGGGGACTGCGGTTGCATAGATACAGGGAGTTCTGACATAGACTCACTTGGGAATAAACCTGCTGGATCAATACACTTCCTGGGAGAGAATCACTACCAAGTCTGCCTTTGCCATGAAGGCCCACCACAAACAAATGTCAGGTAGCAAAATAAAAATAAACCTCTTAAATAAATCACCAGAAATGCCCAGTAGAGGAATGAACCTGTCAAAACAAAGTTTCCCATGGGGCTGATTAGGGCAAGAGGATGATTATCAGAGCAATTAATCCACTGACCCCAGGAGATAGGCTTTTATGACACAGGGGGCTGGTGTCTCTCCTGTGCTGTGCAGCTCCGGGCCCACGGCTTCCTTTAATGGTTCAAGTGCACCAATAATATGACAGAACTTGTGTGTGCACAAGAAGAACGATGTAGGGCAAGAGGTAGACTCCTCCCTGTGCCCCAGAGTGCTCATCAGCTCCAAGGACTCTCCCTGAGGGGACACTACGTGGGCTCAGTGAGAACACAGAGCTGTTGACTAGGACTTGCATGTCAAGATGCAAAGACAGTGGTAGTGATGATCAGGGCTCTGTGCTGGGTCTTTCCCATCCCCCCTCATGCTTACTGGATTCAAGAATGGAACAGGCTCCAAGGAGAGTGTGGGACTCCAAAGGACTTTGTGATGCCACCTGCAAAGCAGGAGTTACTCTCCAGATTGGGGATGAGTACTGAAAGCCTGAGCCTTCCTTGATCTGTGTGCCTCTCTGTAAGGCTCAGGAATACAACGTTTTTGTGCAATACAGGCCCTGAGACACCCTGCTTTGGATCCTCAGGGAGCCTGTGGCTGTGGTGCACAAACCAGCACGGATCGTCTCATGCCTCACTCCATGTCAGCTCTCACTGGGAAGGATAGCAATCCTGCAGGGAACACATGCCATCCAGGCACTGGGCATCTCTGCATTCTGCATAGATATGTCTGGGGTCTGAGAATGGACAAGACATGCGGGGAGTCTGCATGTCGACTACACGCTATGGTGTTCCCTAAACAGGCTGGAATACAGGAAAGACTGGAGGTGGGGAGTCTGGGGTTCTGGCACCCAGCATAGGGTCTAGACACCAGCCCCCCTGCTAGAGCACCATCCAGAGAGGGGCCAGCTTTATGTAGGAATAAAACCCCACCTTTTCCCTTAGACCGGCTCTGCAGTATGGTGTATAAGTCTTGTGTACAGCATCACAACTCTTGTCAAACCAGCCCCTGCAAGTTTTATCTCAGGAATTGTACAGCCTGTTAATACTCCCCTTACCTAGCTCTGCCAGGGCCAGGTCAGGGAGGGACATGCCCCATTTGCTGAGCTTGTTCTTGGGACTGTTTCCTCGGGAGCTTAGCAGAGCTGTACAATACAACAGCAGCTTAAGTACTACAAAAACACAGCCTAGATGGAATTAACTCCCAACAGTCAAAGGCTGCATCTCCAATGGACCTAGCTTCCATTAACTTGTCTAATCATTTGAACACAATAATGCTATTGGTCTTCACAACATCCTTGTGTGCACTGTGTGAAAAAGCACTGCCTTTTGTGTGTATTAAATCTCTTGTCTAGAGTTGAAACAAAATATCCAGAGGAATTCTGTTCCCCCACACACTATGGTATGTTGTGTTTTTTGCACAATAGCCAAAAGTAGGCATGCACAGTATTTTGGAGGGCATGATTTTGTGCATGTGTACTAAACAAAATACAGTTTTGTGCATGCATAGCTTTTTTACTGCTCATGCACAAACACCATTTCACTAGTGCACATGAGCGCAACATGCCATTGTGCGGGGCTGGGGCGAGGGTAAGCAAGAGCAGCACTTCAGAATGGAGACATGAAGATCCAGCAGGGTTATAAAAACCACATTAGATTTGTGTAGTCCTGTTCCAAACACATGGATAAAAACTGCTAAGATGAATGGGTTGATCCATTTCAGCCCTATTCCTGCCTATTAATTTTGTTGTGTCCCCTGGTTCCATCATTGTGTGAGAGTAAATATTAATAATAATTTCTGACTTACTTTCTCCACACAGCTCTTTGACTTTATAAACTTCTATCTTAGCCCTTTTTGATCATCTCATTGGTAAGCTGAAGAACCCTGGTCTGTTGAGCATGGATGTTAGTACTGAGACAACCTAATTATGCTGATAGTGGCAGGCGGAAAGCAAGTCCAAAGAAAACGCCCTCGAGGAGGAGAATTGTCTCAGGAATGGGGCTCCCATTCCTGGGGGAGTCTCCTGAGACACACATCTCTTTTGTGGGAGGCTTCCAAAAAGACAGAACTCCTGCAGTCTGGCATACAAGCTGGAGTAAGCTGCAGAGCTTTACGATCACACCAGCAGTGCACTCTCTGAGAAGTTTTGCGGGCCCCCATCACCATCCCTCTACTCCAAATTGTCAAGAGAGAGAAATGCATTCAAGAATTCACTGGAATCAAAAGCGGAATGGGATGTTCAGCATGAACCTACCTGCCACCTCCCTCCCTCGCCCTCCCTCTAGCCCTGTACAGCAGACCTTTCCATTCTCCTCTCACAAGCATTTTTGTACCCTTTCCATGGGAAGATTTCTGTCAACAAGCTTTGCCTCATCAGTAATACACCCTTTCCTACCCCAGGGTAAAGGTCTGCTGGGTAAGGAACTGCCACTAGATGCTCTTGTCTTTCAAATAAGACATAGAAGCAAAGTCCTTGCCACCCAGATGTTTCTGCGGATCCGCAGTGTGTGATCCCCATGGGTAGCCTACAGTGTGTAAAGCACTGAGGGATGGAGCGTTTCAGGCATCCGAGACGATGTAGTATTAAAATGATGCACAATCACCCGGCCATTGGACACACAGCACTAGGCCACTGGGGTTAGAGTATGACACTCTAGATCAATACCTAAATGTACCAGTGGGGGGCAACTCTCATCAGAGGTCCAATGTGAGGAGGGACAGTCCCTGCCCTCTGTCTCCCCCTACAAGCTTAACCTATCATGTAAAAAGGGGGGAGCCGGAGTCCAGGGCTTGGGGTGCCAAGGACCGTTTCTCTGGGAGTTGTGTGTGGCAAAATTAAGGAGGGGAGAGTCCTCCAAAATCAGAAAAACATATTCCTGTTTTCACACCCAGCCTCCTTAGTGACCCCTCTTATTGATTCAGGAATGACACTGATCAACTTGACAGTAAGGGCAATACAGGGCACGTTGGAGTAGCTCTCCTGGCTGAGAACGGCACAGGTCTGTGGGCCCAGGACACTATTAAAAATAAGCCATTGAGACCTGCACTGTTCAAGCTCCTTGCTCTCCAAGGGCATTAAATACCCAGATGGGGGAGGGGGCTCCTGTTGTCCCAGAGCCCCTGTTATGTAACAGGTCATTACTGTTTGTTTGAAGGATTATATTTTAAGAACCTGAATCCATTTATACAAAGCTTTGTAAAACCCCAGATTTAGCCATGTAAAGCAGTTCAGCAACAGATGCACATAGCAGAACTGCTGGCAGAGAGCAGAACCATCCCCCAGCTAGGTCACTGCCAGGCTCAGGCAGCTTGTATATCAGAAAGACAGTGGCTTTCTCCTTGGTCTTTCTTTCCCCAGTGACTGCCATCAGAAGCAGGTTGTCCTGGACTGCATGCAGCATCTTCTGTACCTGAAAACCAAGAAACAGGCAAGTGCAGAGATACCACAGTAACTATCAGTAGCGGTGCCTTTACAATGTGTACCTAGCAATCTTCACAAATCCCCCTCAAGCTTCCAGATCATTAACCCCTCTGCAATGGGCCTCTGGAAATCCAGCCAGCAGAACTTTGCAAATCAGGGCCAGCCTTACAGGACCCAGGGTGAAGACAAAAGGTGTGGCCCCTCATCTCCGTCCATTTTCCACAGCCTAACCCACTTTCCATGGCTCCGCCCACTTTCCCATGGTCCCACACACTTTTCCACACCCACACTAGTTTCACCTCTCTCTCTCTCTCTCTCTCTCTCTCACACACACACACACCTCTCTTACATACACATGCACTCACTTCTCCCACACACATTCATTCTCAATCACACACACTCTCTCTGTCACCCCTCTCTCTTTCTGTCTCTGTCATTCCTCTCTCTGTGTCACTCGTTTCTCTCACTCTCCCTGTGTCACTGTGTGTGTATGTCTCTCTGCTGTCACTCTCTGTTTGTTGTGTGTCTCTCTCTGTCATTCTCCTCTCTCTCTCTCTCTCTCTCTCTCGCATACACACACACACACTGTCACTTCTCTCACTCTTTCTCTATCACTCCCTCTTTCTCTCCTTCCTTCCCTCCCTCTGTCTCTACTATCTCTCTCACTCACCCATATCCTCTGGTCCGACTACTGTCCTGCAATGCCTAGGGCCCACTGCACTGCCGCATGCATATGCACATGGGGCCAGGCCACCATGTTTCCTAAATCTGGAATGCTGGGACTACATTTCCTAGCATTCCAGATTAGGAAACATGTTGGGCCTCCCCCAGCATGCACCCAGATGTGCAGTGGGCCCTTTAAACTACAAGCATGGTGGTCGTGGCAGTGTTCCTTCCTTCTTCTGCCAAGGGGGCCCGAAGGCAAAGGTCTGCAAATGGCGGCGGCACAGCAGCAGCATTGGGTGGGAGGGGGGGCGGCAGTAGTTCCTACCCTCCCCACCCAGGCTGCTGACGAGGGGGGTTGGGGCCGGTAGGGCAGAGCAGCACAGTGCAACTGGCCGCCGCTGGGTGCACTCCGCAGGCAGCACACAGGGTCTGGGGCAGGCGCCCCAGTCTGCCCCGCAGTAAGGCCGGCCCTACTGCAAATAGATAGGTGAGATATTCAAAAGCCCCTGTATTCTGGTTGTTGTACAAGCCATAGTGAGAGCCAATGAGCACTGGGTGGGCCTTTGGAAATCTTTCCCTGTGCTCCTAAGTGATTTACACCAGGATACTCCATGAGAAAAGCACCCATGAGGAAAAGTCCCATTCACATCTCTATGACCCATGCCTGCACTATCTGCAAGCACAGGTGCTATCGCCACAGAAAATAGTGTTAAACACTTGTCACCTCCCCAGTAAGCCTCAGGCTTCAACAGGAATTGATCTAAATTAGAGAAGTGCCTTGAAGGCTGCTCTGTCTGAGCAAAAGAAGGTCAACAAGCATAAGAGTGTCAAGACAGAATGAGCAATGTGAGCTAGTGGTCTAGAGATCTGGCCTGGTATGTGGCAAAAAGGGTGGTTGCCGGGTGTGTTTGATTACATTGTGGTATCACTTAATATGAGATAACGGACACTGGGTGACAAATTCCCCATCCGCACCCAAGATAAACATTCAGCACCATAAGGATTGATCCTTTGAAGGACACTAACAGATCTCCCCTTGGGCCCAGGCACCTTCATTAATATAACCAAGGCAGGAGCTACTCCGAATGAGTTCCATGCACCTCCAGAGTCAGATGCCCTGGTGCTTAGCTGAGTGTGGGAGACAGATGCCTGAGAGACAAACTGGGAGGCTAACACACAGCTGCACATGCTGGTGCCAGTGGCCATAGCTGTTCATGGCAGCTGTTTGGTGATGCCCTTCTGCTCTTGGAGCTTGCCTGATTCACTTGTAAATGGTGCAGCATCTCGCTTCTGAGACTGGTGCTGAGGAAGGGGAAGGCGACCAATCCTGGAAGGCACTTGGAATGCTGTCTGTGCTGAGATTGGTGACATTGCTACATCTAGGAGCAAGGCAGGCACGTTGGCTAATTTCCCCACCCTTGGAAGACAAGGAACAAACTCCTTCTGGCTTTGGTGGAACTGTCTGGGGTTAAGCGTATGTTTCCTGCTGAGCTAGACAGGAGAAGGTAGAACAAAGGCAAAGTGTGCCTAGAAAATGGTGTCCCTCCCTTTGTGCCTGGGGTGGTTGCGCTGGCTCTGGGACAGAGAAGCAATGCTGCCTCCTGATGTCAAGCAGGGCCAGGGAATGAAACCAATTCCTATTCCTCTTCTAGAGCAGCCATGGAAATGACAGAGCACATCCTGGGGACAGAATAAATACAGATTACCTGAAAGGCATGGACATAGCAAGGGACACATCTCCTCTGAATTTGGGGTGCAGGAGATAATCCAACTGATTGTCTTAATGTTTCAACAGTTCCTGCAATGACAGCATAGGTGCCTGAAATGAAGGAGGAGGTTTCCCCCTGCTGGCATCTGAATTTCCTGAAAGTTGTATGAGTGGGTGGAGCTGCTGCCATTTGGGAAATCAGGGGGTGGAAAATCAAGGGGGCGGGGCTGTGGCTCCCATGCCACTTTGGGTTAAAGCTGAAACAAGTACCTGTGGCAAAAGGCCCTCCGCTGTGCCATAGCGGGGGGATTGCCATGCCACAAATTGCCAGAGTGAGAGAGCGGGTGCGGCTGCTGGAAGGGAGAGGTAGAGTAAACCCTCGTGCTGGCCTGGAAGCCAAAGGACTGGCTGCCCAGGCATCATGTGCACAAGGGAGCGCACATTGTTGGATGGCACAGGAGCCAGCGCTGCCCCTTATAGGGGGGTTTGGAGCACTGCTGCCTGTGTGTGCGCGTTCCCCTGACTCAGGCACCATTTGTGCCTGGATTTCCACAGAGACAGCAGCAGCAGCAGCCTTGGGTGCTGCTGCTGTTCACCGAGGGAGGTAGCTAGGAAGCGCAAATGGGTAGAAGAAAGAAGGGAGCCCCGCGGGCTCTGCCCGCGGGGCCCAGCAACCCCATATGGAAACGGGGGGGGGGGGGAGAAGAAACCTCCCAGGCAGGAGCGAGATGGCTAGCCACCTGAGGGCCTGTAAAGCTTTGGCAGCTAGCCTGTGCCCCGAGATGGCGTTGGACACCCTTTGGACTCAAGGAAGGGAAGGGGACAATGAAACCTGGAAAATGGGGAGCTACGCGACAGGCTGTCCACCCCCACCACAGTTGCAGAGGGGGGACAGGGCCATTAACAAACCGGCCTGATACAGGCCGGAGGGGGAAGGGGAGCCCCTGATGGAGTCACCAAGCAGAGCTGGGTTACACCCTGGGGAAAGTCCCCAGTCAGTGTGCTCCCAAGGTTGGGAGTAGCCAGGCACACGTCAATCAGGATGTGGGGTCAGACGAGGGCCATCCCCCCTTGGTGGGGGCCGATGCCCTGGAATCAGCCGCTTTCTCTCAGTCATGGCCACACGAGTCACCGGCACGCAGGATGAGGTCCTCCGCTACTAGCAGACACCCCCCCAGGGCCCCCCAAATGGGGCAAGATTTTACCTCCTCAGAATATGGCGAGCCAATGACCGAAGAAACAGGACAAGGAGTGGGAGAAGATGAGGAAGGAGCAGACAGTGAGGAAATGTGGGACCACATATAAGCCCTCGAGTGGGAGTTGGAGGGCATAGCAGAGCAGAGGTGCGCCATGCAGGGACATCAGGCAACGGCGGCCGGGGATTCAACGTGGAACCACAAAGGGGTGAGAACTATGGGACCCCAAACATGGGAGGCGGTGACCAAGAGGAGCCCCCTGGCAACCTCCACTGACTGATGGCAAGTGAGCCCCAGTTGCAGCAGCCATGGGGAATGGGGGGAGGATACGAAGGCCAATCCCCTCCCACATGAGGGTGCGAGCAGAGGTATGGCATGGGAGACCCAATGGCCCTGGCAGGTGAGTCTGACGGCACAGGAACAACATACAGGAACCCAGATGCTGTGGTGGAACGGGACATGGGTGAAGGTCACTCCCATAGAGCCCCCAAAGGGGCAGCAGCTGCACTCGCAGGCACTTACACCAACGGGTGCACAGTTCCAGGGTCTGCAAAGGGCTGTGCTGCAACCGCAGCACGGGCAAGAAGATACACTCTGTCACGGGTTTGAGGGTCCACACCCCCACTTTACCGGGTTTGAGTGACTCAGTTTACCTTGCACACAATTCTCTTGAATCAGTTTCTCTCTCTGGCTAATTCAAGTGTGCCACAAAGAAACTCCTTTGTCACCCAAGGGCCCGATCCTTCCCATTTACAGACTCTTTACTCTCTGGGTTCGCAAGAGCTTGAGGGCTCTTGTTGCTCACTTGTGTTCTAATGTTAGACACAGACACTTTGAAAGAAATAAAAGGGGTTCACTGCCTTTCTGCACCTTGGTGAAGCAGGCCCTTTCCTAAAAGGGCTTCAGCTGCTTTTCTGCACCCCGGATGAGGCAGATTCCCTTTTAATTCTCTAGAGAACAAGTGAAAATACTACTGTTTTGAGAGGGTGGGGAATTACTCCTCTACGATTTCTAATAATGACTCTTTGTTCAATCAAATAGATCTTTTATTCAATGAGCAACACAATTTAACATACCAATTATCAATGAAGCATTTGCACCTTTAACATATGAGCCCTCACCTACTCTGACTACTTAAAACACATAGAAAGCATATATTCTTATGTGATCAGAGGTCCGCGGTCTGGTTTCAGAAGGAGAGGCAGGAAGGGACCCAAACAAAGCAGTTGTAGGACTCCCTAGATAGAAGAGTCCCAAAGCAGACCAATCATCAAGCTAGCTGGCGCCCTTATAAGGGTTAGCAGACAAGCATCATGAAAGGCAACTTCTCTGTCCAGGGACTGACCTTTTATGCTGTTTCCCTTATGCGTTATCCAGAGCACGGGGATAACAGTTCCATGTCAAGAAAGTTCCTCCCCTTTGCTATTCAGGTTTGGGGGTCCTTCCCTGTTCATCACTGATTGGGGTTTGGCATGACAAGATTAGGTCCTGCCTGTCCTCCTTCTGGAAGAAAGACATGACCTTAAGCCATAGATTCCCCCACACCCCTTCTCTGAGGTGTCTCTCTGTCTGATCAAGTAATTTTCCCTTATTGCATTGCTTGGTTCTTACTGCAACCTTGTTCTGGGAACGGACAATTCTTACTAGTTCTGTTCTTACTGGGACCTTTCCTTTTGTTGATGACAAGAATGTATTCCTGTCAGAATATTTCTCTCTCCTCCTGCCAGCCTGTTTCTTATAATATGCATTTTTAATAGTTCCTAAGCTAAAAATTACTATAAAGCATATAGCAAGCAAATAAAGCATATAGGAAACTCATAGCATCCTTTCAATAGTTACAAATGTGTACAATATTCTTTTGGTTACATTTCAACAAAGAATGAGTTACAATGACATTCAATGTCTGTTCTGGCACATTTGTGTCAGAAGAAGCACTTCTGCTTTGGTTACATTGTAGCAAGGAAATTGGCATCTTTGTTGGGCCAAAATCATATCACAACAGTCGCCCACTTGTTAGCTGAGCACCTCTCAGCTAACACACAACTCATTTTTGATATTTTGTGGATAACATAAAATGCTCTGTGTCTTAAAGGAACTATTTTTAAAAAATTCAACACACAATATATATCACAGTAAGAAACAACACAACTTGGGTCACCAGAATGATACTAATTGGATGGATTGGCCAATGCCATGATAGTATTATCTGTAGCTATTATTTGTTGTCTTATACTAATCAGGTAATGTGAGAACCAAATGTTTTAACCCTTCCTGGAGTACCTAGTTGCTGTTAGTTAGGGGCTGGTGTAGTGAACCCAATAATCCTCTTGCAGTTCCCAATTTATTGGCCATTGTTTCAATATTTATGCTATTCAATACAGCTCCACCCGTTCCTATCCAACCCGACACATCTCTGGTATGCCTGGATTGGCTGGCCAAATTGGTTTGTGTTTTTTGCCTCTGTTCTTAAATACTGAAAGGATTGCAAACAGGCTTCAAAGAGTGGCTCAACATATGTGTTTTAGCTCCCCCATCTACTGTGCTTTTATATTGATAACTTAGTCCTGTTTTATATTTATGAGAATTTTTAATGGTTTTATTGTATTTTAATGTTTTGGAAGCCGCCCCGGGCTGCATGGCAGGAGGGGCGGGGTATAATAAATAAATAAATATAAAACATATGGTGCACACTGTGGTTGTTTTCTACTAATGTTATATGCTGCCAGTTTGATGGTTAAATTTACAAACTGGATGTACCCAACCCCTTATGTGCACACATTTGTCCCATTGTGTTTGTATGGACAAGGTATTATGTGGGTGTAGCTGGGGCGTTCCAGTCCAGATAACATATGCATGTACATAATCCTCTCTTGGGATTGCAAAGTTGCTTCTGCATCTATACCCTGGGTTTAGGATGCAGAAAGCTGGGTCCCATGGAGACTGGATCTGTGTGTAATTTTTGATTTTTCCCACACAATGTTCTTTTCCATACCTAATGTGCATTCCCTAGAAATTCATACATTCTTAACATTATTGATGGTACATTGCATAACATTTTTCCATTTAAGTGTGACATTTACTACCTCCTCCCCACCAAATGTCATACTTAACATGTACAGAGGTGTTCACGATGTTTGCTTCATGGGTTCCATCAATGCTTAGATTGTGGTGCTGAAAGAATGTTTGTATCTGGGCAGGGATAAGGGGTAGCTGGAAAAATGTTATTAACACAGCAGTTCAGTGATGTAGCAGCAAGACTGCCCGATAGGTGGCATTGACTAGGTAGAACACGGCAGCTTAGTGTGTTCAAGTTCCATTTATAGCCCAAAACAGGATCATGGGCTTTGCAAAAGTACAGAAACATTGCTATCTTGGATGCTGGTGTGGGTATGAGCTGTAACCTGTAAAAACAAACAAAGCGCGTTGCCTGCAAAGCAGGAGCTGCAATCCATGGAGACAGGTCTGCGTTGCTGTCTGGACAAATATTCTGCATGGTAGTGGATTGGAGCAATGGGGTGTTGTCACTCAGGGAGTCATCTGGCACAGGATGCTGGGCTTGGGAGTTGTTTGGCAAAAGGAAGCTGGGGCTGAGATTCGGTTGGCATCAAAGGCAGGGCATGGGAGTCATGTGGGGCTTTTCAGGTATTTAAGAGCCATAGGTGTTGTTGATGGCAGGGGCCACATTAGGGACATCACAGACAGGATAAAGAAAAGGGTGCGTGTCCTACTTTTTAAATAAAACACAACAGGTTAAGTAACAATCCCCCCTCCCCCCTTGTTGATTTGAGAGAATAAACCAAGGAAGAAAGTTGCCTTTTTGCCATTTGTATCACAGACAATTTGGCAAGTTCTGGTCTGGGTAGTAGCTGTTGCTTATGATGAGACATAGCTGAACCTTTAAACTGTTTTAATTGGATCAGCCTTGCCAATAATGGCAGAAGGTCCAGCCCACTTGCTTTGAAACTATCAAGGTTACAGATAAGAGAGAAGCAGGATGTGTGAGACTTTTCTTAGAGGCAGCTTTTGAACCAGTCTGTGGATCTGCACTCCTGTGCTGGATCTCGGCTTTACACAAACTTTTTAAAACTTTTGCCACCAAGCTTGGATTTTAATCACTATTAATTACTTTTGGGACCTCGAATTTGAAAATGACAACAGGAAACAAATCTGAAAATGACAACAAAGCACAAAACTTTGGTGCCAGCAGTATGATTTTTAACACAAAAAGGTACTGGTTTTCTTTTGTAGCTTTGGGTAATTTAGCAATGCTTAAATGGTATTCTGGTGTCTGCTTGATTGCTAGCATAGGGGAGACAATTATTGTGCACCCCCCTCCCTTCCAGGCCAATTCTTTGCTTAGTCACAATCTTTAACTACTTCATTGGTTCACTCAGAGGCTTCCTGTCACATAATCCTTCCCTAAATCCTTCTTTTACAGCTATCTGCTGTCTACGTTCATAATCCTTCTCCTATTTTACTTTCCTGCCCCGAATACCATTTTCTATTACTTTTCCTATTTGGGGCTCCCTGTGTTTTACTGTAGGAGACAGTATTAACACTTTGTATTCCTTACCCTTCTCTGACCCTCTAATTTACATACTTTGTCTTGCTACTGATGTGTTTAACTGCCCAGTCACAATCACTTAAGAGGAACTTGACAGTGGAACCAATTCTTCATACAATCCTTTCATTATTCCAATCAATATTAGCATAGATCTTGGCTCTGGGAGTAACGACACCCTATCTGTTCTCATCTTGATTTCCTAATTAAATATGCCTTGCCTGGGGCTTTCCTGCTGCAATTGGCCAGCAACTTATGTTTGAGCTCCTAGATCCTAACTAATTGCCAGGGGGCTTATGAGTCTAGCAAACACAGGGTTTTTTACTCTTTGCTTGGTGCGGAAAGTTTGCAAAATGTGTTGAAAAATTGGTAAAACATTCAGGTCTGGCTCTTTTAAAAAAAAAAAGCTATCTGCAGCTAATTGCCTTGTTAACCATGTGATTGCTGGTTGTGGTAGGTGAATGTAAACCTAGCTCAAAAGTCCGGGTGTAGGAGACTTTGCAAAGAAGCAATTAGCCAGGTCCAGCACCGTGAACCACTTAGAGCTTTTGTAAGACTGAGGCCAGCACATGGGACAATCGGGGGCATTTGCAGGAGTTTTTTGCATTGATGGCTCAACAGTCTACGGTGAGGCAGTATGTTTTATCATCTGCCTTTAAAACTGGCCAAATTGGGGAATCAAAGGTGGATTGAATTGGTACCAGTACTTCTTGCTGTAGAAGCCCCTTAATAGCTTGCAAAAGCTGTTCTTCAGCTGCTGTATGGGGGAGTGGATTTTTGCCTGGCAAACTTTGTGACTCTGGCTGCCCCTTTTTCTGCTCCCTAAGCTGGGTAACCAACATTTTCATTCCTGACTTGCTTTTTTCTACTCTCTGCCTGTACTTTTCATTACTCCAGGTCAGATATTTATTTTGACGTGTTAATAGGCTGACTTGGTCTTTGGGTAGGATCTTTATCTTCCCCTAATTTCCCACAGAGACCCCTCCCCACGAATCCAACTGAGACCAGGGCATAATGTTTAGTGCAAATGCTTTTCCTCAGGGCAATCAAATTTAGTATTTTCACTGAGAAGGGTTGAACCCAGATTGCACTTTTACCAAGATAGTAAACTGATTTGGTCTGTGTACAGCTGCTGATGATCAGTCAGCAAAAGTAGACAGAACAGTGATTTTACAAATATGCCATTTTTGTTGGTAAATAATTAGAGATCCCCGCACAAGGTGTCACCTTGGGAAGTGTGCCTGGTTGCTTCCAAGCACAACCTCCCTCGTCCCTGCCATTTTGTGCAACTGGCTCACCAAGTATTTCCCACAATTGTTTAGACTTTGTCTAATACACAGGTCGACTACTGTGTGCACTCAGGCATAAGACCTCAGTCTTTATTACTGTGCAATGGGCTCAATACCCCCCTCTAGCGCATTACTCCACCACTGAAAGAAAATAAAAGGGGTTCACTGCCTTTCTGCACCCTGGTGAAGCAGGCCCTTTCCTAAAAGGGCTTCAGCTGCTTTTCTGCACCCCAGGTGAGGCAGATTCCCTTTTAATTCTCTAGAGACCAAGTGAAAATATTACTGTTTTGAGAGGGTGGGGAATTACTCCTCTACTATTTCTAATAATTACTCTTTTGTTCAATTAAATAGATCTTTTATTCAATGAGCAACACAATTTAACATACCAATTATCAATGAAGCATTTGCACCTTTAACATATGAGCCCTCACCTACTCTGACTACTTAAAACACATAGAAAGCATGTATTCTTACGTGATCAGAGGTCCGCAGTCTGGTTTCAGAAGGAGAGGCAGGAAGGGGGCCCAAACGAAGCAGTTGTAGGACTCCCTAGCTAGAGGAGTCCCAAAGTGGACCAATTATCAAGCTAGTTGGCACCCTTATAAGGGCTAGCAGACAAGCATCATGAAAGGCAACTTCTCTGTCCAGGAACTGGCCTTTTATGCTGTTTCCCTTCTGAGTTATCCAGAGCACGGGACTAACAGTTCCACGTCAAGAAAGTTCCTCCCCTTTGCTATTCAGGTTTGGGGGTCCTTCCCTGTTCGTCACTGTTTGGGGTTTGGCATGACCAGAATAGGTCCTGCCTGTCCTCCTTCTGGAAGAAAGACATGACCTTAGGCCATAGATTCCCCCACACCCCTTCTCTGAGGTGTCTCTCTGTCTGATCAAGTCATTTTCCCTTATTGCATTGCTTGGTTCTTATCTGCAACCTTGTTCTGGGAACGGACAATTCTTACTAGTTCTGTTCTTACTGGG
>QEPC01005168.1:49560-76953 GCA_003113815.1 Sphenodon punctatus
GCAAGAGCTTGAGGGCTCTTGTTGCTCACTTGTGTTCCAATGTTAGACACAGACACTTCTTCATAAAGATAAGAAGTAAGTTTATTGATTACATAAGCAAGATAGTTGATACAGAGTGGTTACTAGAAATCAAAGGTAAATATAACACATTCCTGACCTATACTGGTTGAGTTCCTAAATTACGCATCTTACCATACCAAGGTCCAGAAGTTCTAGTTTCTCTCAGCCCTTAAACGTAAGCGGCTGGGTTCTCGCTTCAGAGAGAAAAATCCTCCTCTCAGTTCATGCTTCTGCAGCCTAACTGCTGGCAGGCAGGCTTTCGCATGTAGATCAGCTCTCAAGATGGCTTTAGGATGGAAAAGCCTCAAGGTGACTCACTGGCCACTTTAAATAGTTTTCCCCTTCTTGTCTCTGTTCCCGCCTTTGGGGAATCGTAGGGTCGGTCACGTACCAACCCAGGCAAACACAAAGGCCCATCTAAATGTCAACAGGACTGTCTGGCAAGAGTTTTCAATACACATTTTGTTATCTCTTTGTATTTCCTGCAGCCTGGTGAAGTGTTACAGCTGTGAGATGGGTTTTGCAGTTCTCCATTATAACATTGCATGCATATGGAACCTTTTATATTACACATTAACCAGACTTGTTGTCTATATGTAGTCCCGTGATACACGTGTGTGACCCTATGTTCCTCCGTGACACACTCACTCAGGGACAGGATCCCCACCCACTTCCCCCACTGGGGGGAGGATATTCCGAGCTGTCTGCCCCAATTGGGGAGCACCTAGCCAACTCTACTAGAGAGAGGATATGGAGGGGTGAATATATCGACATTTTCACCCTCCTGTTCAGTGACCCCATTGTGGATCCCGCCAAATAGGAGGAGGAGAAGGAGAGGTTCAGGAGACATAAGGCTGACAGGAACTGGGTGAACTGGACCTCAGTCTTTTCCGTTTACCTGGGGGTTATGTTACAGGTATACCCCAAGCAGATGACAGAGCTGTTGAAGTATGCTGACATTGTAAAAAGGACATACGGGGTTGGCCCTGCCAGAGCATGGCTCCGATACGATGAGGCCTTTTGACATAGGGCTTCCTTCACACCAGGTCTGAGATGGGATAGGCATGTGCAAGACCTCTGGCTGGACTGCATGGTTGACACAACCAATGCACCCAAGAAAGACAGTGGCCACATCTTAGTGAAGGGAGGTGTGGCCCCCGCAAACAATTCACTGAGGGGGAAGGTCGAAGGCCAGGGGGATAGACCTGCTGGGAATACAATCAGAATGGCAAGTGTACATGACAGACATGTAAATTCCACCATGCATGTTCTGTTTGTGGAGGCTCCCACTCAACTACCAATTGTTACAGGGGTAAGCCATTTGGAAATAGGAGACTCAATCAATCAGGAGGACCTGACAAAGGAAACTTGAGAAGTCAATAAGGGGGCAGAAATGGAAAGGGGCCCAACACCGGTAAAAATTGAAAGGTTGCAAGAAGCACTGGACCACCACCCAGACTTAGGATAGGTTGATTATGTTTTAAATGGGTTTAAGGTGGGCTTTGTCATACCAGCAGACTAAATTCACCAGGTCAAGGAGGCACGAAACCTTAAATCGGTCCATGACTTGGAAGACATAGTGAGGGAAAAGATCTCCAAAGAGGTTAAGGAAGGGCACATAGTGGGTCCTTCCCCCCCCCCACCCCCTTTGACAATTTCATGGTTTCACCCTTGGGAGTAGTGCCCAAGAAGGCGCAGGGAGAGTTCCGGTTAATCCACCATCTTCCTTATCCCAGAGGACTCTCAGTCAATGACGCAATACCAAAAGAACTCTCCACTATCAGGTACACCCCTTTTGATGAGGCCATAGAGAGGGTGAGAAGACTGGGTAGAGGTGCCCAGCTTTTAAAATGTGATGTGAAATTTGCATTTAGGCTGCTCCTGGTGCAGCCAAGTAGTTTCTGCCTCCTGGGTCTGAAATTTGAGGGCCAATACTATTACGATAGGGCCATGCCTATGGGTTGCTCAATTTCGTGCTTGGCGTTTGAGTGATTTAGCTCACTCGTGGAGTGGATCTTTAGGCAGCGCATGGGCCACGGTGATACTGCCAAATAGCTTGATGATTTTTTATTAATCGCATCATCAGCCCCAGCAGAGTGTGAGGAACTGTTATTCATATTCCAGGAGCTAGCCAAAGAGTTGGGGATACCACTGGCACCTGAAAAAACAGAAGGCCCTTCCACCAGATTGACGTATTTGGGTATAGAAATTGACACGATGCGCATGCTATCGCGATTACCAGAGGATAGACTTCAGGTGTTAAAGGGGAAGGTGCAGGCCTCTATGGTAGCAAAAAAAGGTCACTGTAAGGGTGATACAATCACTGTTAGATAGCCTAAACTTTGCATGCTGGGTGGTGGCCCCCAGGCGAGCCTTCTTATCAAGGATGTATGCACCTCTTGCGGCTAACCCACCACAATACCACCACGTTAGAGTCACCCGGGACATGAAGGAGGATTTAATGATCTGGGATACCTTTTTGAAGAACTTGAATTGGGTTAGTTTCTGGAGGGATAAGTTGCCTTTAGAGGCCAACCTTCAAGTTCATTCAGACTCTGCAGGAGGCGTGGGATTCGGAGTATATTACAACGGGCGATGGTGCGCTGCTGCGTAGCCGGAGCATTGGGCTGCAGAGGGAGTAACGTGCAATTTAACCTTCTTGGAGCTGTTCCCAATTGTGTTGGCCATGCACCTGTAGACCTCCGAATTCACAAATCGATCAGTGGTTTTCTGGTGCAATAACATGGCCGTAGTTCATGTAATTAACTCCCTATCTTCCAGGTCCCTGAGGATCATGGGTCTCGTTAGGGCATTTGTGCTGTACTGTTTAGAACATAACATCCTTTTCACGGCAAGGCATGTCCCTGGCGTTAATAATAGCATAGCTGATGCCCTGTCTCAATTACAGATGGGGCGATTTCGAGAACTCGCACCTGCTGCAGCATTCAACCCAGACCCACTCTCTCCAGGAGTCTGGAACCTTGGAGGGTAGAACTCTGAAAGATTATCCAGGGATCCTTGGCTCCTCGCACGCAGGTTGCGTACGCGAGGGCCATTAAGGAATTCCAGCTATTTAGGGAAACACGGGGATGGCCGTTACGTTTTCCCATTCAGGAAGACGAGATGCTGCAATTCGCAATGCATCAGCGTGGAAGGGGTTTATCGGGGCGGGCAATAGCAAGTAAGGTCTCAGCTTTGTCCTTTATTAGCTGGATACATGGCTTCCCATCGCCAGACCAAGGTTTCTTTGCTAGGAGAATGTTCGAGAGCTGGGCCACAGAGAATGTGTCACAGGGAAACATGAGAGCCCCTATTACAGTTCCTTTGTTACAAGCCCTGTGTGATGTGTTGCCACAGATTTGTATGAGTCTGTATGAAGTTATATTGTTCAAAACAGTATACAAGTTGGCCTTTTTTGGAGCCTTTAGGGTTAGTGAAATGGTGGCAGAGTCCAGATGGGACAGATCAAGAAGGGCAATGGAGATAGCAGACATACAATTGGACACGAGAGTAGAAAGGATTAGGCTGCGTCGTTCAAAGACTGATCAATGGGGAAGAGGCCAGGTTGTGAGTTTGAAACAGGGTGGGTCCATAGAGCTCTGCCCAGTACAGATGGTACGGGGGTTTTTTGCAGCCTTGCCAGAGTGCAGAGGGACTCTGTTTGTACACGGGGATGGATCGTCTCTTACGAGATACCAATTTACTGCAATCTTTAAGAGGGCTGCTGGGATACTGGGGTGGTCCACACGTAACGTGGGTTCTCACTCCTTTCGAATAGTTGCTGCAACAACACCTACAGCAGCGGGCATGCCGGAAAGGGAGATACGGGAAATTGGGTGGTGGCAATTCCAGACATTCAGGTGATACATACGGCTCCCACCAAACTAACTGAATAGTTGTTTGCCTTTCATTCATGCTATATGCATCGTTCGGGGTGCAGGAAGGTTGTTTGGATAGTCGGCCACAGTCTGGTTTGCTGTGCTGGAGAGGCTGCAATGCACCTTCCCATGGGATCTCAACTGGGGCATGATGCCCAGGCACTCATACGATGGATGGGCTGAGGTGGTATGAAGTGGGAACAGCTAGTGCATACATTGTCTTGTGCTCGGGGTGCACCCAGCCCTGATATCATAATAGTGCATTTAGGGGAGAATGATTTGGGCAAAACAACAGCAGTTGGCTTAGTGATCAGCATAAAATCAGATTTCCTTGTGTTAAGAAGAATGTTTCCATCTGCAGTAATTGTGTGGACCCACTTAGTCCCAAGGTTGACTTGGGGTCGCCACGTTAAACCGAGGGTACTGGATAAGGCCCATAGGAATGTGAATAGGGAAATACACAAATGGTGGGTTGCATTGGGGGTGTTGTGCATTAGACATAGTGAATTCACCCATCTGAGACCAGAGTTCTATCTGCAGGATGGTGTACACTTGTCCCCTGAGGGAAATTTACGATATCTATCCAGACTACAGGATGAGCTGGGAAGGATAGTTTGAGCAAGATGTTGGTGGGTGTAGGGACATTTCAGTAACCTGAATGTTCCTTCTGGTGGAGGGGGTCCAGTATGGTTAGTAGGTTTTGTTAGACAGTCTAGGGTAGTTAATGAGAGAGTCATCTCAATAAGAGATGGGGAGGCAACACCTGGTGTATATGCAGGGCATGGAGGATGCCAGGGGTCGTCACCCTGGGAGAGGTGCCAAGCGGGGGGTAGGGGCATGCAAGGCCCTCAACCTTAATGGCACCGGTACGCCTTACTTGTGCCTGAAAGGGCCTTAGATCCCCTTCGGCCCTGGCCAGTGAGTTGATCAAAGGGGAATTGGTTGAAATGTTGGGACTGGCATCAGAGGGCATATCCGAGCCAGTCACCTGTTTAAAAGATAGTATAAGTGTTGTTCCCTCCCAAAATACTGGACCCTTGAATTGCTTAGTTGCAATTCCACCAACGTTCTTGTTTTTGTTATTAAAGAGTGTGGCCATTTCAATCCAACATATGTCTCCATCTCTCATTTCTGGGGGGTGAGTCGGCAATATCCTATCTGACAATTTTGCCTGATTTGGTCTGTCTCCAAAGGAGCTGATATCAACTATTTGCTCATGGACTGAACTTGGATATTTGCCTATTTGCTTATTTGTTTTGGATATTCAGCTACTCAGTTCAGATGTTCGTTTATTCACCTGTTTAATTGCACCATTCCAGCTATTGCCCAGTAGCGCTGAAACCAACAAACGTATAAAAAACTGAGGTGAATAACCAAATATTCAAAAGAGCTACGTGAATAACCACAAGTTTGGCAGCGTGTAAATTTTACATGTGGAGACTATTCAGATATTTAGAATCTGATATTGCAATAGAAAATGTACTATTGTGTCAGCTCTACTTTAGGCTATTGTTGTTCCACTGCTGAAAGGCTGCCCCTAGAAAGCCCCTTTGACCAGGCCTCTCAGATCCAAGCTAATGGGACAGCAGGCAGACCAGCAAGGCTAGCTACAAGCACATGAGATTCAGTGTCCTGTGTAGTTAAAAGCAGATCCTGTGGGTGTGGGTCCAGCTGGGAATACTGGAAAGGTCACTAGGTTACTCCAAGGCTGCACTCTATCACAGCCAATCACCTGGGCTTCAGAGCTCCAAAGAGAAGTGGCAGTGCATTGGGTTTGGTTTTTTGGTACCTGGCGGTAGAGTGCAAAGGCCAACTAGCAGAACACTCCAGCCCCTCATGGCAGTCTGCTGCTGTCTCTATGTAACAGCATGTGGACCTGATTTATCACAATGAAAAGGAGCTTTATTAACAAGACAGCGGCTTGGAGGACCCACGCACTGCAATTAATTTGCCTGTCTAATTAGGGTAGGGTGGCCAAATATGCAAATTTTAGAGGACACATGAGAAATACAGGTTGCAAGGCTGTGTTGGCGCCAATGCAGTCCTGCAACCTGTATTTCTCATAAGTGTCCTCTAAAATTTGCATATCTGGCCACCCTAAATTAGGGTTGCCACCTTGGTCATTTTTTACCTGACACTTCCATTTTGTCCTATGGGAGTGTCAGGTAAAAAAACCACCACAAGTGGCAAGACAGCCCTACATCTACTCTACAGATACCTAGACAGTTAAATTGTGTAAATCCCTGTGCCCCAACTGGCCCATTGTTGGCTAATCAATGTGCTGAGATTTGCATAAACTCCATACTGTTCTTTTTCAGTATCCATGCAATCCTGCAAGCCTGCAAAGCTTCTCTATTCAGAATTCTCAAGCTGTTTGTCTGCAACCAAAATGGCCTCTCTCCCAGCTGCCAGAAAACAGAAGGAAAAACACCAGCAAAATACCGACTCCCCTCCCTTCTGCAGGCTCCTCCCGGCTCCCCTACCTTTTTCTGTCTCATCCCCTCTCCAGGTGAGTCGGAACCCATGTAAACAGCTTGCCTGCTCTGTCTGCTCTGTAGGAAAAGAGCGAGAGAAAAGGTGAGAGCTGGGGAACCCAGTCAGTGCGCACTGCAGAGACTCACGTTTCACGTACTTCAGTGAGGCTGCTTACATTCAGTTGTTTTTAGACAGTGTCCTTCTCAACACGTACACTAGTGTTGCTATTTATTGAATTCCCTGTCACTGATAAAATGACTATTACAAAAATCCTGCACAGCAGTGTGAAGGGCTGTACATCAAATGGGGTGCTGTGCCCCTCACTGTCCCTCGCACTCGCAAATGTACTTTTCTTCACTGGCCCACACAAGGCAGGGCAGGGCTGGAATCCCTGTTGTTCAGTGGCTGCTTCCCATCTTGGGGAAAAATCATTTTTTTAAAAATCACCATTCCATGCGCAAATGGCCACCGAGACCATTCTGGGCTTGTGCGGCCCATTTTGGGAAAGGGCTGTGCATGCGCGGAGCGGCCCTGGTAGCCATTTTACGCATGCATGGTGCTTTTTCTTTTTTTAAAAAAATTGCGAGATCTCGCACTGTTAGCAAGTTCTTCTTGAAATCTCGCTAAGGGTTCTTGATTCTTGTGAGAATCAAACTGATTCTTGTTTCAGTCCTAAGTAGCTATGCCCTTATTGGAGGCAGCCCTGCCCTCCTGACCAATCACATAGAAATGGGGAGAGGACATGTCTCACACAAAGTTTGGGTTGTATTGTAAGGGGACTGCCCCTCCTTAATTCCTCCCTCTTGTCAGACCACCACAGTCTGGAGGGGGCTATCCTTGCATCCCAAATTCAGCTGCCTTTTCTGTTTTTACACCTCTGCTTCAGCATATCTTCCAGAGAAGCTTCCTAATCTAAATTTGGCCATCTTTATGCCTCCACTCCCCACCCCAAAGGTGGGGGGGTAGGCTCCTTGCTGTGCCCGCCTGGGGACAGGAGGAGGGACATGGCTGGAAGGTCTGCACTGCCGGGGCTGCATAGCCCCAGGGCGATGAGGCAGTTGTGCTCGTGAAGCATGGGAAGAGCTGGAATCCTGCCGGGGTTGCTAGGCAGCCCTGGCGGTGCAGATTGGTCGGGACAGGCCCTCGTGGGCAGGAATTCTAGGGCAGAGCTTCAACTCCACGGTGCAGATGGCTCCAGCCTCAGCTGCAGGCTGGAGCTCAGCGCGAAAGCAGCACCCGCCCACCCTCCCCTAAGCACTGTGGACTCTTGATGGTATGGCAACCGGTGGGGTGGAACTCCTGGGAGGGGGGTCAGCGAGGACGGTAGGGAGACACATGGTCCCCCACCTGCAGGCTCACTCCTCCTTACTCAACTCCGGAAGGAGCTTGGTCCTCCTTGCGCACGGCAAGTGCCACGGCGAGGGGGAGACGTTCTTTGGTTTGAGGGGTGGTAATCGATGGTACATCGAAACCACCCCTGTTTTTGTTGATGTTAGGATGATGCTCAGGTACTGGAGCCACATTGCTCTAGGTGATTTCCCCCACTTAATTGCAATTACAGTAATCTGGTTTAATAAAGAGTGCGGCCGTTTAAACTCAACACTTGGTGTCCTGCCTCCTTTCGGTGCGTCGGCAACGGTTCTTGTGCTGCCTCCACCTCTCCTCCACTGAGCACAGAGCCATTGGTACCCAATACTTTCTCCTCAAGAAGGGATTGAAGCACCAAAGGCTTTTTTTTTTTCTTACCCTTTTTTTTGTTTTTGATAAGCCAAGCTGATCAGGCTTTTACCTGGGAAGCAGGCAGCCAGAAGAAGCAGCTTGTTAGAAGGACACAGAGAGCTCATGATTGTTCCCCACTCTCCTTTCTCACCAAGCTGAGGAGCTGCTCTGCTGCCTCTTTGACTCCCCGACCTGCCTCTGACAGCATCCACCAGATTGAAGCCCAGGACTCCTAGCCAAGATTTTCCTGAGCAGCCCAGCTGCAACCCAGCATCCCCCACACCCCCTCATGGTGGGTGCTGGTGCAGGTGGGCACCCAATGGACTTCGCCAGAGGAGATTACCTTCAACAGTTTGTTATTAAAGTTTAATCAGAGAGTGGTTCAGTATGTGCCTTGATTCCATGAGTTTAGGGCACTTAGCACTAGACACAAACACCCACCAGGGAGCTGAAAGGGGGGGGGGGGCGTAAAAAGGAGGCCCTTGGCACTGCATGAGGCAAGCTGTTGACACTTTACTGGGTGCGCAGCCTTTGGAAAGAGAGGAAATGCAGATTTACTTGTCACTCTGCCTGCTTGGTAAAGCCATAGGCTCTTGGGCCTCTTTAGAAGTCTCAGCCTGTGCTGCCTCCCTGTGGACCCTTGTGATGGTGATGCTGTGTGGGGAAGTTCAGCAGGTGGCAGAGATGAGGACCAGTGGTATTTGGCAAGAGGGAAGGGGGGTCAGCCCCAGACAGGATCATTGGCAGTCCCCTTGTAATCATGGTATGAATCCCCAGCCATGCAGGGTGCTACATATGGACCAGCTCTTGCCGTCAGCTCTCCCATCCAATGGGGTATAAGCCCCTTGTGTCTGTGCCATTAGTCAAGAGCCCAAACACTGGGCCATTTATCATCCCCAAGATTGTCCCCAGTTCAAGCATGCCAAGCAGATTTGGCACAGAATATGGAGAGTTACACAGTTATCTCAGTATGAGAGTCACAAGGAGGATTGCATCAATCCCATGGTGTAGTGCAGTTGATTTTCAGCACCTTGGGGAAGTGCGACTGAGAAGAGAATGTCTCTGCTAGAACATAGATCTTGTCATTAATTGTCTGGGACGTAAATTTCCAGAGGGAATTCTCTATTTGTGTACTATTAGGCAGAATTAAAGTTACTGCTTCTGCCCAAAGCCTCATGAGCCCTGAGCTCCCTTCCTAGCTACCTCCAACTCTCTTTCTCACCTCCTCCAGCCCATAGCCTGAAGTCAAGCCTCTGCTCCTTCACTACTTCTGTGGACTTACAGTTCACTGTTATTTCTGGCTGTTCCTTTCTCCTTCCCAACAGCCTCCTGCACCAGTGGTCAGGCTGAGATTTATGCACACACAGGGTATTTTCAGACGTTACGAGATCACGCTCAACCACAGTGAACCACGGCCAATCCCGCAGCGGGGCGAAAGCACCCTGAACGTCTGTTCGGTGGCTGCCAGATGTTCACCACAGTCAATACCCACATGGGGTCAAATTCAACCACGCTTCCGGACCTCCGGCCCGGACCATCTCCAAAAGCGTAGTCAAAGAGATTCTCACCAGGAAACAAAAAAAAGTAATGTCTGGACAGCAATCACCGGCCGGAATCAATCAAACCAATTCCCAGCCGGGGACAAAGCACGCAGCATCGCTGCCAGGCAACCAGCAACAACACAGGCTGCAGAGGGAGGTTTAAAGGGCACACAGCAGCAGAAGAATGTGGTGGGATGGAGCGAGGCGGGAGGCAGAGGAGAGCAGAGGGCGAGAGAGTGAGGGAGGAGGAGGTGGAGATGGAGGTGCAGATGGGGGAGGAGGTGGTCATGTTGCACATGCAGGAGGTGGAGGGAGAACAGCAACAACAGCCGGGACAGGCCGCCCCGGGGACATCAACTGGACCGGGGGAGGAGGCACCCCAGAAATGGGTAAGGGGAACAAAGGGGAGCAGACCCGGCAGCACAGGGGCACCAAGGGGGGACAGTGGAGTGGCCGGCAGGTGGGGGGGAAGGGGTAGGGACATGGGACTGGGGCAGACCAGCAACCAAACACACACACCCCTTGTGTCCTGCAGACACGCAAACAGGCCCGGGAGCCCGAGCCCCCGGAGGACACGGGCCCTGCCCAGGCGGAGGAGGAGGAGCAGGAGGAGGAGGAGGAGGAACTGGAAGGGAGAAGGGGGAGAAGGCCCTACCACCGAGGGGGGCAGTGGGGGCTCCGGGAGACCCAGGACTTCATCCGCATCTGGAGGACCCTGGAGCATCAGTTGGAGCTCGCGCTCAATCAGAGAAATGAGCATGTGTTTTGGGAGATAGTGCAGGAAATGGAGGCAGCAGGCATCACCGGACCATCGCACAGTGCCACTGCAAGGCCAAAGAGCTGAAGAGGGGGTACAAGGCAATACGGGACAACAACCAGCAGTCCGGACACGGAGCCCAGACCGCCCCCTTCTATGATGCCCTGGACCACATACTCCATATGAAGGGATCAATTGTCACCCCATGCCTCATGGGGAGAGCCGTGGTCCAGGGCAGGGAACGGGCCAAGGTACCACCTCCCCTTGCCACCCCACAAGAAGGCACCTGCCCCATGGCCCCAGACCCCCAGGAGGAATGCCCCGGGGCCTCGGAGACCAGAAGCCCCCCCCCCCAGACAGCAGCCTGGAGAGTCCCCACCCCCTGGCTGAACAGTCGGACTCCAAGGCCAGCACCCTCATCACCCTCAGCCAGTGGTCACAGGGGGAGCACAGCAACACAGTGGGGCTAGCCTCAGAGGGATCGGAGACAGACATCGAGGGTAAGCATGAAGATGGAATGGGGGGACGGACCTGGGCCAAGGGGGGGGTTGGGGACAGCCCGGCCAGGGGGCAGGCCCCCTCCGGCCCTGACACCCCACGACATGGGTCCAGGGCCGGGGGGGCCACCCAGCCAACCCGACAGCCCTACACCAATCACCCCCGCATAGCCCCACATGGCAAGGCATGCCCCAGCACCAGAGACAGGCGGCTGAGGAGGCTGGCGCAGAGCAGTCCAGGCAGCGGCCAGAGGACCCAGGTGAGGCACACAGGCAGGGTGGTGGGGGCCCCGGGGAGTCCAGGAGGGGGACCCAGGGCACCCGTGGTGGGATGGGAGGTCCAGCGGGGCAGGAAGGGGGGGTGGTGGTATTGGGCGCCAAGGGGGGTAGATGCCTGGGGCAGCAAACCACTAACCACCGTGTACCCTACAGGACAGCCAGATGGACCACATCCGCTGGTCTGAAGACATGGGCCCGGGTTGCTGAGGGAGCACCGGGCATGGGAGGACCAGGCAAAGGACATCATCGGGACCACCGGGCATGGGAGAACCAGGCAAAGGACATCATCCGGACCACCACAGAACAGGGGGAGCAGATGATCGCAGCCGTGGACCACATGGAGGTGGCCATAGAGTGCTACCTGGAGTGGGTGGAGGCAAGGGACCAGAGGCTCCAAGCAGAGGTGCACCTGGAGAGGAGGCAGGACCACCGGGAACACAGCAGGCAGGTTGAGGCATTTGGGCGGCTGGAACAGGCCATGGCGAGGATAGTACGGGAGGATTCCACCAAGATGGACAGGTCCCATGACATTGGGACCTCCCTGCTCCTGCACGCGGGCACTATGTGTGCCTATGTGATGGCAGCCACCCCACCGGGCACCTTGCCTGCCCAGGGCCCCATGCCAGGCCCCTCAGTGCCACCACCACCCAGCCGCCCCAGCTGCCTCCATGCCAGCAGTGGCCCTGCATCCACCTCCTGGTCCCTATAGGCCTCCAGAGGGAGCAGCCACCCAGGGGGGCCCCTCGGGTTCCGGGTTCTCCCTCCCACCACCACCTGCCCCTCTGGACACCGAGGCCTCCCAGGACACTGTTGGGGACACAGACAGCGGGGGGGGAGGGGAGATCCCAGAGCTCTGTGCCACCCACAGGGTTCTCGAGGGGGTGCCCCTGGAAACGCCTGGGTCAGGAGGACAAGGTGGAAAGGGGAGGCGGTATGAGGGGGGGCACCATGCACCGGGGGTGGTGGTGGTGGTAGAGGTACGTGTCAGCAGGTGAGATAATAAATGCACCGAACACAGTACCACCTACTGTGGTCTGTTCATTGGCCCAGAGGTGGGGGGGTAGATTGCGTCCGTATAGGGGCCAGACCAGGGAACCCCCCGGGGCCCCCAAGGGGGTGGGTCAGGCAGTGTGCGGCCTCACCTCTCAGCTGATGTGCCTGGCTAGGGCAGCACAGATGCACTTGGCATAACAGTACTCCCTCGGGTTGTCCGCGTTCATGTACAGAGGCACGAGGCTGGGAGAGTGGGTAGGCATGGGGTATTCTAAGGCAGCCCCATTGGTCTTGCACACGTTGTGCAGCACACAGCAGGCACCTATCACCAGGGTCGAGGTGTCTACTGTGTAGTCTAGCCAGCCAGCAAGGCTCCTCCAGCGCTGCTTGAGCGCCCCGAACGCCCGTTCAACCACGGTCCTGCTAGCACACAGGCGGGAATTGTACAGCACCTCTGCCGGGGTCCAGGCAACCGGGTATACCTTCATCAGTCACCAGGTGAGGGGGTAGGCTGGGTCCCCCAGGACACAAGGGGGCATCAGCACCCCCTTGATCCAGGCCATCCCCATGTCTGCAAAGTCCCTGTGGTACATTCGGGCATAGAAGAGGGAGATGGTCATGATCTGGGCATCATGGCTGCACCCAGAGTTGCCCATGAAGATGTCTATGAACCATCCCTGTTGGTCCACCACAGCCTGCAGCTGCAGGGAGTGATACCTGTGCCTGTTGACATACTCCGCAGCCTCCCCCATGGAGGGGCGGAGGATCTCAATGTGAGTGCCGTCCACAGTGCCCATGCAGTTGGGGTACCCGCCAGCCACGAAGCTGGCCATCATGGCCGCCTGGTCCACCAGCTGGATCGCTTAGTCCAGGAGGATGCCCTCCATAGCCTCACAGACATCCCGGAGGATACAGGCAATGGTGCTCACCCCGACACCGAAGTGCTGCAAGACGGATCAGCAGGAGTTGGGCATTGCCAGGGCCCAGACCCCGATGGCCACCCGCTGGATCATGGGGATGTGCTGCCACTCCAGCCAGGGCATGAGCAACTCCGCGAGCCACAGTAGGGTGAGCTTGTCCATCCGGAAGTGTACCCTCCAGGCTGCCTCATCCCACTGAGCCAGCGCTCGAGACCACCAGCCTTGTGCCCGCTCCATGACCATAACCGCCAGGCAATGGGCATAGTGAGCAGGGCGGTCCGGCGCATGGTCTCCCTCCCCCATTGGAGGTGCCCAGCCACCTCGCGGATCACCACAGCCCTGGTCCAGCTGTGGTTCATGGCCTGCTGGTCTGCCCCAGTCACCCGCTGAGCTAGGCTCAGCCCTGAGCTGGGCTAGGGCACGCCTGCGGCTGTGGTGGGCCCTGCAGGCCCCTGCTGCGCTCTGGGCCATGGTAACCTGCAGGCAGGTGCCCAGGTGCACCTCGGCGGTCAGGATGTTCAGCTGATCGATGTGGGCACAGTACCACTCAGCACAGAGCACCAGGTGCCTCCCGCAGGCGCCCAACCTATCCTGCTCCATGGTGTGGTGAGCACCGGGGGCGCACGGGTGGCCCAGGTATAGGCTGGGATGGGTGGTGCCCTGCCTCCAGCTGGCTGGGTCATCTCCTGAAGGGCGGGCGGGCCAGGCCGGTGGGGATGCGCTATGGAGCGCACCTGCTGTCCCAGCTTGGAGTCATGCGCATGGCCCGGTGCGCGCCCAGGCGTGCAGGCTGCAGCTGCAGGCCTCCTGTCATCACCTCCCACCTCTCCCTGTTGGCAACATCATGGCCTTGCTGGCCTGATTAGTGCGTTGGCTGTCCTGTCTGTGTGCTTGGTTCCTGCAGCTGTGCTGGGTCCACACCCCATGCCTTGCTCTGTTGCCATACATTGTTGCAGCTTGTGGCTTTCTCGGACGGCCTTGGTGCCCCCCCAAGCTCCCTCCCACCCCTGGAGGGAATGTGCCCCCCCCCCGTCCGTGGTGTTATTCTCCCTGGTGTGCTGGACCATGGCTGGCTGTGCTTCCACTGGGCTCACAACCCCTATGGGGCCCCCCATCCATGGACCTTCCACGAGACCATGGCCCTGTGTGACCTGTGGCATACCGCAGCTGTGCAGTTGCTCCTGGGCTGCCCGGATAGCCTGTCGGGTGCTTATGCGAGTCTGAGCTCTGGCCTTCTTTACTTCGGCAATGAGGCAAGCGCCTGGGATTGCCGGCTGCATGCTGAGATGCTGGGGCTGGTTCCCTTTCCTGATGGGCGCATCCCAGAGATGAGGTGCTCGCATGTGGCCTGGTCCGCAGCGGAGATGGTGTCTGCCCTGTCTGTGTGCAGCCTGCCGCCTACACGTTCTGTCTGGCAGAGGGGGGCCCCTGCCCTGGTTGTGTCCTACCTTGGCTGCGTTCACGGGGCCCGTGGATACCAGCGCTCCCGTGGGGCAGTGTATCACCGGCTGCTGGAGCTGGGTCACCTTCCATGACCCCCTGCTGTGGCCTGCTGCATGTCCGAGCCTACCGCGGTGGAACTTTCGGCGCTGTCAGGTGTGTGGTCCCATTCCAATGTGCAGCTGAGTCTCTCCATGCAGCATCCATTTGAGGCATACTACCTGATCGCCCACCACATGTCTGTGCTGGGGTACCGCTGGGGCATGCTTCATTGGCCCCACCTCATTCATCAGGCAGGGCACCCAGCCCCTGGTCCCTTCATGGCCCCCAGCAGCTGGCTGTGAGTCCTCCTGGGCCCTGGTTCCTGGCCCCTATGCGGACTCCTGGCTCCTCCATGCTGCCGTGACCCTCTGCCTGCTCCCTCCGTGATGTCCCAGCCGTGTGGCTATGCTGGCTGCTTCCTGGGGTGTCACTGCCCCTGCCTGTGGCCCCGGGCCCCCTCCGCCCCCCCATCCACCTCTGCCCCGGGTGTTTGCCTCCGTGTCTGCCTTCTCCATTGTCCATCTCCGGATCCCTGACTGGCCCCCCCGGCACCCCTGGGTGCTGCTGACCGTCCTCCTCCTCCTGCGGCCCCGTCATTGCCCCAGCCCCCCCATGGGTGCCCATGTAACCTTGGGGTTCTGGGTCCCCTGTACTGTCCCCCCCTGACTTCCTCCCGGGGGGTGTATGTGACTTTGGACCTGCTGCACGGCTCCAGATCTCCTGCCTCCTCTCCATCACCCCCTCGCCGGCGCTTGGGGTCCGAGTGTGCCTCCTGGACTGTTCCTGGCCCGCGCCCTGTTCCATGTGTGCTCCTGCTGTGCCTGTGGCCGGACCTCCTGGGGCCCCCCAGGACTGCCTGTGTTGCTGCGGGGGTGCCCGTGTGGACTGCTCTGTATTGGGGGTCCTGGTTGCTGTTGCCTGTGTCCAGCTGTGCCCCTGTGTCATTTCCCCCCTCTTCCCTGTCCCTTGCCACCCCCTTTGCCTGATGTGCCGTGTGTTGTCCGTCCCACTGTGTCTCCCCCCCCCCCTTCCCTGCCTTTCCCATGCGGGTGTGTGTGCACCCAGGCATGTGTTTGTGCTGTGTATTCCACTGTGCCCTATCTGTCTGTGTGCCTGGTGTGCGTGGTATCTCGGCAGCTCTTCTCCCTCTCCCCCCTCCCTTCCCGTTTCCCTTGTGTGGGTGTTTCCTTTTGTCCCTTGTGGCTTCGTTTACCCTCAGCCGGCCATGTCTGTGTCCTGTCCCTTCCCCAGCTCATTCTGTGTTTTGACCACGGCCGGGAATCGGTGTCACGTCTGTTACGCTGCCCCGGACCGTGATCTGGAGGCCCGATTCCCTGCCGTGGTCCCGCTCCCGTCACGTCTGTTCATGGCTTTTATTGACCACGGGGGGTGGTGTGTGTGGTTGAATGGTTCACCACCGCTGGGAATCTACTGTGGTGACTCTGGACCGCGTAACATCTGAAATCACCCACAGTCACAGTGAAACCTCCCATCACGCACACAGCAAGTGGAATTCCTGACAGCCAATACAGTCCCCAGTGGGACATTAACTCAGAGCATCACAGCCCATAAAGAGGGATAGTTACTTGTCCTGGTTTTATGCAAATCATGTTTCTGAGGGCACTGCTTTACTGCCTAAGATAACACAGCTCCACCACAACCCAATACAGACAATTGATCTTAGAAAGTGTGATGCATCATCACTGGCAATGTCCAAGGACAAACAGATCAATCTCTTCGGGTTGTTCGGGTACAACTCCACAAACTACCCTCCTTGTAAGGCATTCTTCAGCTCTGTTAGAAGATACACCCTCAAGATCCTCCCTTCCATACAACTGTCTCAGGATACCCAGTGAGTAAATTGGAATATTTATGCCGATTTGCTGGGACTATTTACGCAGGTATAGATCAATTACAATAAATGCCATGTACTATCAAAGGAAATCAGCAGCCATGATTCCAAGGTGTTTGAATTCATTTGTTACCAACTGGGTCAGTCTCAACTGTCTCGCTGCAGCAAGGCACTGGTAGGCTCCAAAAGAAGCTTTGCCTAATTCCTTTAGATAGAAGCCTTGGCATCTGCATGACAGTCTGAGCTTGCAGGGTTGGGCTGGTAAATGGGGGGGATTCCTTGTGGTCCGCCAGGGGTAACTGTGGGGGTGTGGTGAATGGGATTTGGGTGACTCACTAACGTATGTGCAGCCACTGGAAGGGAGTGGAAGGGTCCCTCATGAGTTTATGGTACAGGAGGCAATTCCCTCCTTAATGTCAGCTCTCTGTGATCTCTTTGGTATGGGGGTTACAAGGGGTCAAAATGAAAGAGGGGACTCTGCCCCCTATACCACACTGCTTCTCACTGGCATGTGAATTTCTCAGAAGCTGGATGAGTAGGAAGAGCCACTCCCATGGGAATGGTGGCATTTGGGGGTCAAAGGGGAGGAGCTCCCACACACACACTTTAGACTGTAGTTGCCCCACTGATCTAGGGCTGCTTTTAGATGAGTGCTGCCCACTCACACCTGTAATCATGCACTCTGTAAAAGAGTCGCAGGCAGCATTTAGACGTGCCGTAGACACGCCGTATTTCCAGTCACACATTCTTTAACAGCGCTAATTGGTATTTAATTAGCACTCTTAAAGAATGTGCGACCGGAAATAAGGCGCATATAAACGCTGCACTTTTACAGGGCGCATGATTACAGGTGCAAGCGAGCGGTGCTTGTCTAAAAGCAGCCCAGTTCCAAAGCAGCATTCTCCATGCTCTTTCCTGTGAAGCCACCTCCTGGCCACTGAAATGAACATGTGAACCCCTTCTTCCTAATGCACTGTGTCTCCAATAAGCAGGAGGATATATTGGCCCCTTGTTAGATAGCATCTATCACCTCATAGCTGCTTGGTGGGATATCAGTGCTCTTAGAGAGAGTGAACACATTGTCTGCCCCCTCCAATTCCAGCTGCCCCCCTTCCCCACCCCTGGCCAAGCCCCCGTCACCAACAAAATGGCGGTGACAGGCCTTTGTCAAGTCCCCCACCACCACCTTTTTCCCTTGCAAAGAGCGCGGCCAGCCGGGCAGCATGGTCGTTTGAGAGAGCTGTTAGAAGGGCTCTCTCTGATTGGGGTTGTTATGGCAACTGGCCTGACGCACAAGCGCAGAGTGTGGGGCTCCTCCCCTTTAGAAGGGAGGATCCCCTGAGCCGCGTGAGAGCGGCAGTTTGGACTGGGAGGCAAAAGAAGCAGCAGCAAACAGAACGGCTGCTGCTTGGATTAAAAAAACAATGGGAAGAAGTAAGAAAAAGGGGATGGAAGCAGGAAGGGAGGCACTGGGGGGGGGCGCCCCACCAGTGAAGGAAACAGAAAGGAGCAAGGGGCTGATACCTCAACAGAGTGCCCCACCCCTGGGGAAATCCTCGAGAGGCTCCAGCAATGTGAGGCCCAACTAAGGGACAGGGAGCAGAGGGGAGAAGGCAATGAGGGCTCCGAAAGGGGGGCCTGTGAGCAGGGAAGGGGCACAGAAGTGGCCTCGGCACAGAGTATGGAGGCTTCCAAGCAAATGCCCATGGAGGAGCAAGGTCTCAGACGGGGGGAGAGGAAGATCATCCCTCCCAGGCGCTACAGGGATGAATGGGAGGGCAGGGAGCCAGGCCCAGGGACCCCCGGCACAACCAGGGAACAGCGAAGTCGGAGAAGGGAACCGCCCACCCCACCCCCCACAGGGCAAAGGCAGGTGGAGGGACCAGAACAGATGCCTCAGAGGGAGAGGGACAGAGTGGAAACCTAGGTCCGGTTCTTGATGCAATATATGGGTCAGGGCCACGTGGGGTACAGGGCAGGAATAAAGGGGATGCCAGGATGAGGGACCCAGATGGTATCCCAGGTCTGACACACTACCAAACATGAGTGGATGCGCAATGCAACCAAGGCCCCCAGGCAGGTGGGGCCAGTACAAGCCGCCCCATGGGCTGGCTGAGGGAAGGGGTCTCTCCTTTATGTCAGCAGGCAGACTCGCCACCAGCGACCAGGAGGCGGATTGAAGGCCCCAACGAGGAGGGACAGTCCACCTACGAGGAGCTATGGAGAAGGGTACAGGAGTTAGAGAAAGAACTGGGATGTGGGAGAAGTGGAGCCGGTGAGACCAGGGATACTACACGACTAGCAAGCCAAGGTGCGGCAATGGAGGAGGAACACATGCACTCAGACAGGCACACGGGGGGATCGGGCCAGGGTGGGGGTGAAAGAGGGAACATAACACCAGCCCCCCCCGAGGGAAACACAGGGAGAGGAAAGGGGCCAATATTGGGAAGGAGGGTGAGTAGGGTGGGTTTTAATTCCCCCACCTACTTTTGGATTTTTAGTGTTTTGTTTTGCCCTGTATATTAATTATGTATAATGTTTATGGTTGTTTTAAATTGTTTTTACATTGTTTTAAAGATTGTTGGAAGCCGCCCCAAGCTGCGTGCAGGAGGGGCGGGGTAGAAGTTTTAGAAATAAAATAAAAAATATTCTTATGGCCCCCCAATATCCCCTGGGCCAAAGAGGAGGAGGCTGGATGGGGAGTGGGTATGGGTGGCCCCTCCCCCTCCCCCCCCAGCGAGTCAGGCCCTCAAACCGAAGGAGCAAGGAAAGAACACGATCCCATAACCAGGTTACAGGGAATGGCAGGAATAAGTGACCCAAGGAAGAATGTAGGAACAGGGAGGGCAGAGGCATCCACTACCACCCAAAGCTGACCCCTGCCGGAAGGGGCTTACAGCAGTGTTGGGACCCCCTTCGGGGAGCATTTGCTCCCTGCCACAAAAGAAAAAAATTGGCGGGGCGAATATGTGGATGTATTTGCCCTTATGTTTAGTGATCCCATACTGGATCATACGGAAAAAGAGGAAGAAAAGGAAAAAGAGAAGTTCCGCCGTCCTAAGGTGGATAGGAACTGGGCGAACTGGACGTCAGCGTTCGCCGTATACATGGGGGTGGTGCTGCAGGCAGAGCCCGGGAGAGGATTGGAACTCCACAAATATGTGGACATCGTGAGGAGGGCATATGCAACGGGCCCCCAGGGGGCTTGGTTGCGATATGACGAGGCTTTCCGACACAGGGCTGCACTTAACCCTGGCATGCGCTGGGATACCCACGCGGTAGACTTATGGTTGGAATGCATGGTGGATGTCACCAGGGCACCTTTATAGGAAAGTGGCCATGCATTAATAAAAGGGGGAGTTGCTGCTTCCAATGAGCTTTTTCGTGGCGACAGCAAAAAGACCTCACAAAGCAACCAGGGATATTGCTTGGAGTACAGCAGGGGCAGTAGGTGTAATAGGAGTGCTTGCAAATTCAAGCATGGGTGTTCTATGTGTGGAGGGGGACACCCAGTTCTCAACTGCTTCAAGCTCAAACCAAGGAACGAAAAAGGGAGGTTGCCACAAGGGGGCAATGCAGGTAGGGGACCATCAGGACAGTCAGGAAACACAAGACCTGAGCAGGGGGCCAATGCCGGTCAGAATTGACCGACTGGAGCAAGCCCTGCGCCGTCATCCTAACAGACAGGAGGTATCATACATAGTAGAGGGATTTAGGTATGGTTTTAAGATACCGGCTACACAAGTGGAACCAGTGGCAACAGCTCACAATTTGAAATCCACTATAGGGATGGACCTCATAGTAAGAAATAAAATAGACAAGGAAGTAAAGGAAGGGAGAGTAGCGGGCCCCTTCAAAAATCCCCCAATACCAAATTTGTTCATTTCCCCAGTCTAGGGGTGGTACCGAAAAAGACAGCAGGGGAATTTCGCCTGATCCATCACTTGTCCCATCCGAGAGGCAGATCAGTCAACGACGCCATCCCAAAGGAACTTACCACCATTAAATACGCTTCCTTTGATGTGGCAGTCGAAAAAGCCAGAAAGATGGTGTCAGGAGCATGGATGGCAAAATGTGATGTAAAATCCGCTTTTCGATTGTTACCAGTTCATCCTGAAAATGTTCACCTATTAGGTTTTCAATACGAAGGGCAATATTATTTTGATCGAGCCATGCCAATGGTTTGTTCCATTTCTTGTTCAGTTTTTGAGAGATTTAGCAGTATGATAGAGTGGGTATTTAAACAACGGTGGAAAAAAGGGGAAATTACAAAATACTTGGATGACTTCCTCATTATAGGAAGTCCCAAGGCTAGAGAATGTGCAGCAGCTTTGCGCCTATTCCAGGAGGTAGCAGCGGACATAGGGGTTCCTCTGGCTCCTGAAAAGACAGAAGGCCCCAGTACCAAACTCACGTACCTAGGAATAGAGCTGGATTCAGTAATGGAGCAATCAAGGTTACCGGCAGACAAAATCAAGGGTATCAGAGTGAAAATACAGGAGTGCTTGTGCACAAAAAAGGTCACGGTGCAAGCCCTTCAATCCCTGATAAGCAGCCTAAACTTCGCCTGCCGGGTTATAGCACCCGGCAGGGCCTTTTTGGCTCGTTTATATGAAAAACTAAGAGGGGCAACTGCCCCAAATCACAGGATAAGGGTAACAATCAAAATGAAAAAGGATCTAAACACAAGGCTAGAATTCCTAACTGGATTCAATGGGGTGAGCTTTAGGAGAACGAGAATGTTGCTGGGAGCAGACTTACAGGTACAATCTGATGCAGCAGGAGGATCGGGTTTTGGTGTTTACTTTAGAACCCGTAGGTGCACTGCCCGGTGGCCCCAGGCATGGCATCAACAAGGGGTGATCCGAGATTTAACCTTCCTAGAATTATTCCCGATAGTCGTAGCAGTATTGGTATGGTCAGGGCATTTTGCAAATTGATCAGTATTATTTTGGTGCGACAACCTAGCTGTTGTCCACGTGGTAAACACCTTGTCATCCCGTTCTGCACGGGTTATGAGCTTAGTACGAGTGTTGGTGCTGACATGCCTGAAGGCGAACATCTTGTTTACAGCTAGACACGTACCTGGTATCGACAATGGCATAGCTGATGCCCTTTCTCAATTCCAGACAGCCCGTTTCTGAGAGCTGGCACCGGAGGCAAGGTCGGCCCCAACCCCCTTCCACCAGGGCTATGGAGCCTTGGGGAATAACTGCTCAGACTATCATGCAGGGATCATTGGCCCCGCGAACACAAGTCGCTTACGGTAGAACAATTAGGGAATTCCAAGAATTTCGGCTCTCAAAAGGATGGAGTGTAGGATTTCCCATCACTGAACCAGAGGTGATACAATTTGCAATGAAGCAGGGAGATAGAGGATTGACCCCAGGCACAATAGGAGGTAAGGTAGCCGCCTTGGTATTTGCCAACCGCCTATTGGGTTTTCCGTCCCCCGATAAGGGATTTTGCATTAAACATATGCTGGAAAGCTGGGCGCGGGCAGTTCGGCCCCCACCCAGAACGTGGGCACCACTTACCATGCTGCGACTAGTCCAGATGGTAGGGGCATTGCCGAGGGTATGTTACGAGGCATATGAAACACAGCTTTTCACTACTGAGTACGTTGTTACATTCTTTGGGGGCTTTCGGATTAGTGAGGTGATAGCGGCCAATGCTCGTGACAGGTCCGACACTCCCCTTCAGAGCACAGATGTGACCAAGGGTTTAGATAAGATAGTCATCCGGCTACGATGGTCTAAGACGGATCAAAGGGGAAAGGGGCAGGATGTTTGCCTGTATAGGTGTGGACTAACCTCAATATGCCCAGTCTACAACATGGAACAATACTTAGAAGTGAGACCTCGACTAGTGGGCCACCTGTTTATACATCGTAATGGGGCTCCTCTCACCAGCCATCAATTCACGGCCATGTTTCGAGCACCCTCAGGGAGACCTAACTACCTCCGGAACAATTCGGATCCCATTCCTTCAGGATAGAGACGGCCACAACAGCGGCCGAGGCAGGATTGCCCGAGGAGGCGATAAAGACAATGAGGAGATGGAGGTCTGGAGTATATAAAAAATACATCAGACCCTATCCTCCCTAACGACAAATGTTTTTTTTCCTATAGGATTGGGAGTTCGGTGCGGGAAAAGATGTGAAGTATGGATAGTGGGGCACAGCATCGTCCGGTGGGCGAGTAGAGCTGCCACAATGACAGAACGGGGACTTCACTTAGGCCTAGGTGATCATACACAAATTAGATGGATGGGCACCAGTGGGATGCGATGGGCTCAGCTCCTGCCAGTGATCAGAAGAATGGGGGGACGATATAGACCGGACATAATAGTGATACATTTAGGGGGAAATGACATCACTTCAAATAAAGGGGTTAGGTTATTAATTCAAATTAAGTCAGATTTATTATTAGTACAAAAATGGTTTCAAGGGGTGCAATTGGCTTGGACTAATTGGATACCCAGAATAAACTGGGTCGGAGCACAAAAGCCAGGAAAGGTAGACAAAACCAGAAAGGGTATAAATAGGGAAATTTTTTAATGGATCCACAGTGTAGGCGGTACTTCTATTAACCATGAGGGGATAGTGCACACAAACAACACTTTGTATAGGAAAGATGGAGTCCACTTATCTGATCAGGGCAACCAGGTATACTTGGCCTCGCTTGCAGGTCACTTGGAGGCATTGTTGTCAATTTAGGCGGTGGGGGTCGGGGCAGTTCAGTATGACTGCCCCTGAGTGGCGGGGGTCCAGCATGCTAGGTTAGGATAGATAGGTTAAGGATGGTTAAAAAAGAGTCATCTCATTAAGAGATGGGGTCGTGATACCTTGTGTAATGCAGGGCACAGCATGCACATGGGTCATAACCCTGGGAGGGGGTGCTTAGCAGGATGAGTATGGGCATGCACAGCCTCCGTATCCTACGCAGCACTTACTGACTTACTCATGCCCACAGTGGGCACACACCCCCTTTGGCCATGGCCCCGAGGCAGTCAAAGGAGGGGATGGTTCCAGTTTAAAGTACTGCTAAATGGAAGGCGCTTCCGAGCAGTACTCAGTTATAGTTAATAAGGATAGTTGGCTAGAATGCTGGACCCATGATTGCTAATGCAAATCCCCCACCGGCCTTACGTTTGCTTACTGATTGAATAAAGAGTGCAGCCATGCTGTTTAAACCAACAATATGTCTCTGCGTCTCTTTGGGGGGGTGCGCCGACAATCTGAGGGTTTGGTGAGCGAGCAGGGGCAGTATCCCCTGGTCCTGGGTGCCTCTCCTGGCTGCTGTGTGAGTAGCTGTGAGCTGAGCTCCTCTCCTCCCAGTGTCATTGCTGTGCCTATGTCACTTGCTGGCATGGGTCCCTGGAGCAGATGGGTGTGATGGATTCCCTCCACTGCAGGGTCAGAGTGGATTAGAAGGCAGCATGGGTAGCATTTTGTCACAGGCTTCTCTGTTGTAAACTACCCATGATACTCTGCCACCACAGACTGCAGAATACCATAGAGATGTTGGGTAAAGGGGNGCTGATGCCCTTTCTCAATTCCAGACAGCCCGTTTCTGAGAGCTGGCACCGGAGGCAAGGTCGGCCCCAACCCCCTTCCACCAGGGCTATGGAGCCTTGGGGAATAACTGCTCAGACTATCATGCAGGGATCATTGGCCCCGCGAACACAAGTCGCTTACGGTAGAACAATTAGGGAATTCCAAGAATTTCGGCTCTCAAAAGGATGGAGTGTAGGATTTCCCATCACTGAACCAGAGGTGATACAATTTGCAATGAAGCAGGGAGATAGAGGATTGACCCCAGGCACAATAGGAGGTAAGGTAGCCGCCTTGGTATTTGCCAACCGCCTATTGGGTTTTCCGTCCCCCGATAAGGGATTTTGCATTAAACATATGCTGGAAAGCTGGGCGCGGGCAGTTCGGCCCCCACCCAGAACGTGGGCACCACTTACCATGCTGCGACTAGTCCAGATGGTAGGGGCATTGCCGAGGGTATGTTACGAGGCATATGAAACACAGCTTTTCACTACTGAGTACGTTGTTACATTCTTTGGGGGCTTTCGGATTAGTGAGGTGATAGCGGCCAATGCTCGTGACAGGTCCGACACTCCCCTTCAGAGCACAGATGTGACCAAGGGTTTAGATAAGATAGTCATCCGGCTACGATGGTCTAAGACGGATCAAAGGGGAAAGGGGCAGGATGTTTGCCTGTATAGGTGTGGACTAACCTCAATATGCCCAGTCTACAACATGGAACAATACTTAGAAGTGAGACCTCGACTAGTGGGCCACCTGTTTATACATCGTAATGGGGCTCCTCTCACCAGCCATCAATTCACGGCCATGTTTCGAGCACCCTCAGGGAGACCTAACTACCTCCGGAACAATTCGGATCCCATTCCTTCAGGATAGAGACGGCCACAACAGCGGCCGAGGCAGGATTGCCCGAGGAGGCGATAAAGACAATGAGGAGATGGAGGTCTGGAGTATATAAAAAATACATCAGACCCTATCCTCCCTAACGACAAATGTTTTTTTTCCTATAGGATTGGGAGTTCGGTGCGGGAAAAGATGTGAAGTATGGATAGTGGGGCACAGCATCGTCCGGTGGGCGAGTAGAGCTGCCACAATGACAGAACGGGGACTTCACTTAGGCCTAGGTGATCATACACAAATTAGATGGATGGGCACCAGTGGGATGCGATGGGCTCAGCTCCTGCCAGTGATCAGAAGAATGGGGGGACGATATAGACCGGACATAATAGTGATACATTTAGGGGGAAATGACATCACTTCAAATAAAGGGGTTAGGTTATTAATTCAAATTAAGTCAGATTTATTATTAGTACAAAAATGGTTTCAAGGGGTGCAATTGGCTTGGACTAATTGGATACCCAGAATAAACTGGGTCGGAGCACAAAAGCNTTAATTCAAATTAAGTCAGATTTATTATTAGTACAAAAATGGTTTCAAGGGGTGCAATTGGCTTGGACTAATTGGATACCCAGAATAAACTGGGTCGGAGCACAAAAGCCAGGAAAGGTAGACAAAACCAGAAAGGGTATAAATAGGGAAATTTTTTAATGGATCCACAGTGTAGGCGGTACTTCTATTAACCATGAGGGGATAGTGCACACAAACAACACTTTGTATAGGAAAGATGGAGTCCACTTATCTGATCAGGGCAACCAGGTATACTTGGCCTCGCTTGCAGGTCACTTGGAGGCATTGTTGTCAATTTAGGCGGTGGGGGTCGGGGCAGTTCAGTATGACTGCCCCTGAGTGGCGGGGGTCCAGCATGCTAGGTTAGGATAGATAGGTTAAGGATGGTTAAAAAAGAGTCATCTCATTAAGAGATGGGGTCGTGATACCTTGTGTAATGCAGGGCACAGCATGCACATGGGTCATAACCCTGGGAGGGGGTGCTTAGCAGGATGAGTATGGGCATGCACAGCCTCCGTATCCTACGCAGCACTTACTGACTTACTCATGCCCACAGTGGGCACACACCCCCTTTGGCCATGGCCCCGAGGCAGTCAAAGGAGGGGATGGTTCCAGTTTAAAGTACTGCTAAATGGAAGGCGCTTCCGAGCAGTACTCAGTTATAGTTAATAAGGATAGTTGGCTAGAATGCTGGACCCATGATTGCTAATGCAAATCCCCCACCGGCCTTACGTTTGCTTACTGATTGAATAAAGAGTGCAGCCATGCTGTTTAAACCAACAATATGTCTCTGCGTCTCTTTGGGGGGGTGCGCCGACAATCTGAGGGTTTGGTGAGCGAGCAGGGGCAGTATCCCCTGGTCCTGGGTGCCTCTCCTGGCTGCTGTGTGAGTAGCTGTGAGCTGAGCTCCTCTCCTCCCAGTGTCATTGCTGTACCTATGTCACTTGCTGGCATGGGTCCCTGGAGCAGATGGGTGTGATGGATTCCCTCCACTGCAGGGTCAGAGTGGATTAGAAGGCAGCATGGGTAGCATTTTGTCACAGGCTTCTCTGTTGTAAACTACCCATGATACTCTGCCACCACAGACTGCAGAATACCATAGAGATGTTGGGTAAAGGGGCGGTAAACTCTACCTGTAATTCTCTATGGTGGGGGGGCTTCATCCCAGGATAAGCATTTACACAAGCACTATCCCAGGATTATTTTATCTCGGAATAAATAAAACTTGGGAAATGAGGTTTTATCATTCTGGACTGGAATAAAACCAGGAATCAGAATTATTTATACCAGGATGGATATATGTTCACACAAACAGTTAATCCTGGGCTTAAAGGCATTTACCCAGGATAATGCTTGTGTAGAAGCACCAATATCTTCCCAGGTTTTTTGTTAAAGGGTGGCACAAAAGGGAACCCAGTTGGGAGGGGGCGTTTTGCTGTTTTGGGGATCAGGGCTGTCTTCCTGCTTGTTTTCTACATTAGAAATTCTGGTTCCATCTACCCTAGGCATCTGTATCTGACAGAAGAGCAAAGAGGTTTGGGCTCCCAGAAAAGCCACGGCAGTGAACTGAGAAGGGAGGTGGCCCATGTGTCAGTCTGTCTGTCTAGGCCAGGGCTCTGTGAGGATTGCTCTGGTTTTTCTCACACCCGCTAGCTGGCTGACTGACTGCAAACCTTTGAGCAGAGGATTCCCTCAGTTAAAGACACATCACACTTCTCTTTCAGCTCCAGCAGTCATTCCCAACATCCACTGGCGTGGGCCTTCTCTAAATCCTGGCAAGAATGTTCTTGGGAAAACTGAGGCACAGACAGGGATATAACTTGGCCAAGGTAACAGAGATTCTTCATCAGTGGAATAACAGGATTTCAGAGTGAGAGGGGGGAAAGGGGTGTGAAACCGGTAGAATCCGGTATCCGATAATGCCGGTATCGGGCGTACCGGCATTATCGGATTCGACCCGGTAATCCGGACCCGGTAC
>QEPC01005168.1:80262-144802 GCA_003113815.1 Sphenodon punctatus
CTTGGGGTGGCAGGAAGGCCAAGCCCCAGGAGAATCGTGGTGTCCTCAAGCGATGACAGCCGAGGATGCTGGGAGCGTATGCAGACGAGCTGCAACCTCACCAGTTCATATGATATTCTCATAAGAAAAATGACAAAATGTGAGCTGGATGGAATTACCATTAAGTGGATTCACAATTGGCTGAAAAGCCACACTAAGAGCGTGATCCAGCTCCATACAAGTCAATGGGAGTTGAACCACTGACTTCAATGGGAGTTGTATCATGCTCTGAGTAATAATTAATGGAACAGTATCAAATTTGGAGGAGCTATCAAATGTTGTCTCAGAGGGATCTGTCCTGGGCCCAGTCCTCTTCAATGTTTTCATTAACAATTTGGAGGATGGTGTGGAAAGCATACTCATCACATATGAAAATGACACAAAACTGAGAGTAGTTGCAAACAGTTTGGAGGACAGGATTACAATACCAAATCTAAATAAACTAGAGACCTGGGCTGAAAGGGGAAAAAAAGAGATTTGACAAAGGCAAACACAAAGAATTGCTCATAGGAATGAAAAACCAGGAGCACGAATGTAAAATAGGGGATAACTGGCTAGACAGTACCGCTGCAGAGAAGGATCTGGGAGTTATTGTGGATCATAAACTTAACATGAGTCAACAATTTGATGCGATCTCAAAAAAGGCAAATGCCATTTGAAGCTGCATTAACAGGTACATAATTTCCAAGATACAGGAAGTAGTGGTGCCAGTTAGTTGGTGCTGGTGACACTTTACCTGGAATATTGTGTTCTGTTTGGGGCACCGCACTTCAAAAAGGATGTAGACAAATTGGAGAAGATACAGAGGAGAGCAGCTAACATGATAAAGGGGCTGAAGGACAAGACATATGAGGAAAGGCTGAATGAATTGGGTATGTTCAGCCTAGATAAAAGAAGACTAAGGGAGGACATAATAGCAGTTTTCATATCTAAAAGGATGTCACAAAAATGATGGTGAACATTTGTTCTCCACACAGAAGAAAGAACAAGAGGGAATGGGCTGAAAGTGCAGCAATGTAGATTCCTGCTAGATATTAGGAAAAATTTCCTAACTGTAAGTACTGTTGGGCAATGGAATAAGTTGCCCAGAGAATCACCTTCCTTGGGTGTTTTCAAAACCCAGCTGGATGAGCATCTGTCTGTGATCCTGTAGACAGAAGATATCCTACCCTGGAGCAGGGGGTTGGACTAGATGACTCCCCTCCATTCCTACAGGTCTGTGATCCTAAGAGGGTGAAGATGTCTCCACTTGCCATTTTCAAAAATGGGAACAACGTTATTCTGGCCAACGTTTACATCCCTCCATCAAATTCAAAGTATTATTGTTCCTCGGTGTGATCACTTGTGAAAGATGCCCTCAAAGAAGCTTCAGATATCCATCCCTGGGCCAAGATAATTCTGGTGGGAGATTTTAATGCCCGTATTGGGGCAAATGATGATTTATTTTTTCCAGATGGTGGGTTCTACACAGTCGAGAGTGGGATGGGCTGTAGGAGGTCAAAGGACAAGGGAGTGAACTCATCAGGCTCCCTTTTGGTCAAGTTATTGCTTGAGGTTACCCTGTTAATTTTAAACGGTACAGGGCATGGGGATAGGTATGGGGAGTTCACCTATATAGGACCAGCGGGCTCCAGTGTCAGAGATTATATAGCTGTATCCGCAGACATAGTCCCTTTGATTAAATTTTTTCGGGTAGATTGCTGTCAAGCGAGTGACCATATGCCTTTGTTTTTGGAATTGGCCTGTCCAAGGCCGACTCTTTTCCCTGTTAGGTGTGAGGGCCAGGAACCCACAAGTGCCATTTACCATAGGGCAGTGAGGGCGGACCATATTCCACTAGATGAGGTGTCAGTTATTTATGCCTCCTACCAGGGGAATTGGAACGTGGGGTTTGGTCATTCTGTCCAGGAATCTTTTCTATCTTTGATACAGGACCTTAGTACTCTTATAGCTGCTAAGAGCGGGAGCAGCCTTAGGCGGAGGGTGGGTAACCATCATTCCAAACCATGGTTTGACCAAGAGTGTCGGGCACTTAGAAGACAACTTATTGCGCTTTATAAAGATTATAGGCGAACGAATGCGAAGGTGGCCCCGACCCAATATCTTGCAGTCAAGAAACTGTATAAAATGATCATTAAGCAAAAGAAATGCCTTTATTGGGAGAGTTTTTGGGACAGTCTGGTCTGCGCGGCCGATAGCCAAGACAGCAAGAAATTTTGGGGTTTGATCAATGGGGTGGGATGGGTTAAGGCCGCCCCCCCCCGGATGGCAGTTGCAGATGCAGATTGGGTTGCCCATTTCCGCTCCCTTTATGCGGCGGCGGTGAGGAGGGGGGACAACTCTGTCTTGAGTCCAGATACAATTGCGGCCCCATTGTGGCCTCCGGTTCTTGCAGATGAAGTGGCAGATATTATTGGTTCATTCAAAAACGGTAAGGCTGCAGGGCCAGATTTGATTCCAATAGAACTGCTTAAGGGGGCTGTGGAATGGTGGGCCCCTAGATTGGCGCAGTTATTCACAGCTATAAATATCACGGGGTGGGTTCCTCCGGTTTGGGCGAGGGCCATAGTGATACCAATCTTTAAAAAGGGGGACCGGGGTAACCCTTCAAATTACAGACCAATTAGCTTATTATGTACAATCGCCAAGGTTTACGCCAAATGGTTGCTTGGGAGGCTAAATTCCTGGACGGAGGAGGGAAAGGTTCTTTGGCCTGAGCAGGCGGGGTTCCAGAGAGGACGTTCTACTCTGGAGCACTGCCTGGTTCTGCATCACCTTATCGAGAAATATCTGCACATAAACGGGAAGCTTTATGCTGCCTTCCTCGATCTTCGCATGGCGTTTGATCTAGTTAATAGAGATCTCCTCTGGGAGAAGCTAGAGGCACTTGGGATTGAGTCAAGACTACTCTTTTTGTTACGCCGCCTACATGGGAACAGCACTTTGGCGGTTAAAGTAAATTTAGAGGGTCGTTTGACGGAGGACATCCCGGTGTCTGCGGGAGTAAGACAGGGATGCGTCCTGGCCCCCGCCCTTTTCAATTTATTTATAAACGATGTGGTGCCTAGGTTGGCTACCCCTGCCCATTTTCCGCCAAAATTAGCGGAACGCTCTGTCAGCTGTCTGCTCTATGCAGACGACATCGTAATACTCTCCCAGACAAAAGTGGGACTGAGGAGGCAGCTTCAGTGTTTTGCCGATTTTTGTAGCCTTAACGAACTGACCATAAATCCGAACAAATCTCAAATAGTGGTTTTTTCAAGATCTAGCAAAATGGGGAAATGGCGTGTAGGTGACCACGACATAGTGCAGGTAAAATCTTATCGCTACCTGGGTCTTCTTTTTCAATCTACGGGACTTTGGCATAACCACATGGAAAGTGCTTTGTCATCAGCACGTGGGTCTATTTTTGCATTGTCAAAATTATTTGGGAGGACAGGGAGGAGAGCTGTGGCCCCAGCAATAAAGGTGGTGAATGCTAAGACCCGGGCGCAGGTGTTATATGGCGCAGAGGTATGGTTTCCACTACTTAACTCGAGAGCCTGCAGGTTGGATAGCCTTCAAGCTCGTTTTTTTCAATCGCTCTTGAAGGTCCCTCATGGCACCCCATTTGCAGCCATTAGGTTAGAGGTGGGTCAGGACAGGTGGTCCACGGTAGCATGGGCCGCGGTGCTAAAATTTTGGGCCAAATTATCTAAATCCCATGATTACGGGCTGATTCAATTTTGGAAAGTGGACCCGTATAAGAGCTTGTGGCAGAACAATGTTGAACTGTTTTTGGCAAAACTAGGGTTCCACCCGGATTTCTGGGTAGGTAGGAACCTGGCTTATACAAGGGAAGAAATCTTGTTAAGATTAAGGGACAGGGACTACCAGGAGGAATGTGCAGCCATTAGGAGCTCGGCGCACATGCGTGATTTCCTCCTATTCCCCCCTCCCCGGCGATCTATGGCTCCCTACCTAGCTGCAGATATCCCATTGAGGGGTAAATTCCTCTTTATGTGCGCCAGGTTCAACGCTCTCCCCACGGCCCTTTGGGAGGGGCGCATTGGGGCATTAGAGTTTTCTGAAAGGCTTTGCCCCTTTGACGCCCTGTCAGTGGAAACATCTCAACATCTCCTTTGGAGTTGTCATTTGTATGACAAGTGCCGTATGACCCATCTGGCTCCTTTCCTCCAGAAATATCCAGGTAGGACTGAGCACCACTTGTTATGTCTGGCTCTGGCCGATGTAGAACCTACTTTAACTAAGGCTGTCGCTTCTTTTTTGGTGGATGCAATCAGGCAACGTGAATGTTTTTTGCAATTTCGAGTTCTTCCCTTTTAAGGGTATTTGTGCTATATATATTTGTATCATGTGGTATTGTTTTAACCAATTACCCTTTTTTTCTGTTGTTGTAAAAATTTGGGTGAAGGACACATTAGTATGGATTGGTGCAGTGGTATGGTGGATTGCACGAGTTATTTGTTGACTCGTTGTTGTCTTTTTTTTTTTTTCTGTGTGTTATGCATTTTGGCTACGGCTGCAAATAAATAAATAAAAAATAAATTTTAAAAAAATGGGAACAAAGAGACCTGGAGTGGCAAAGCGTGTGAGACCTTGAGCATGGCTGGGAATAATGTGGAGCAGTCGCAGCAAGGGGGTAAGTTGATGTGGTAGCCAGAAGGCAAGGAGTGGGAGCATAGGTTGCATGGGACTCCTGTGACCTGTGGATCAGGGTCTGGTGTCCCATACGCCACCCCAAGTTGGGCCCCTTGTTAATGCCAATGGAAGCTGTGGCAAAGGCAAAACTGGCTCCCACACTGGGCTAAGCTTAGCAAGGCAAAGGGGTTGCTGCAGGGTTTATTGGTCTGCCTAAGAAGCAGGGAGGAGTTTGAAGGTCTGGATGGAGAGGACTGCGAATGAGAGAGGTTGGGGGAGTTACTGAAGGGAAGGGAAGGGCAGGGCAGGGCCTGTCTAAGAAGTATCGACGTTCTCTCCGCACAGGAACATAATAGACACCCAGGTAATGGTATCCATTAAATACCAAAAGACCAGCCAAGCCCTGCTCCTCTGAAGGATCCTCACCAGCAAGATTCTCTCCTCCTCCCACCTGCTCTCTCCTTGGCTTGCCCCATGTCCTACAGGCCCAGCCTAGAGGAGGTTTCCTGGCTATTGCAAGTTGCAAGCTGAGCACACATGTTTCTATGGGGAGGGGCAGCAGGTGGGACATAGAAGCTCCCCTGCACCTGCCCCAGCTTCTATACCATTTGGGGTCTGGGAACTAGGGTGGCCATACCTCCCCTTTAACAGAGGATGCTTATGAAAAATACATGGTGCAGGGCTGCACTGGAACCAATGCAGCCCTGCAACATGTATTTTTCATGTGTACTCTTTTAAAGGGACGGTATGGCCACCCTACTGGGAACTCCATCCTGGTGAAAGGCTCCACTCTGTTATCTGGGGGGAACCACACAAACTCAGGGCTACAGCACCCTGGCATCCAGAACAACCCTGTATCCAAACCAGAGAACCAGCCCTCTGGGCATATCCATTCGGCCCAGTCTGCTGAAGATGTGATGTGAGCACTTCCTGTACTCAGTGCTCCTCCTGAACAAATTGTGGAGCCCCACAATACAAGATCTGCAAAGGTGCTGAATATATATCACCAGAACCAATGGGTCCAGCCTTTCCCTCTCACTGGAATCCACACCCTCCCAGACAGCACAGTTGCTCCCCATTGGCCTGGTTATAAAACCAAGAAGGGAATAGACGGGTTACGTCCCCTCCTTAGCTTGTGGTGCAAGGAGTAGTCCCCTCCTCCTCCTCCTCCTCTCCCCATCAGCAGTTTAATTTCCCAGAAGTGGAAAGGACGGGAGGATTCTCATGTTGGTGGAGTCTGGGGTGATGTTTTAAAGCCCTCCCCTCACTTTGGGCTGTTGTTACCCTGCCCAGCATCCCTTAGGAAATGAGGATAGAAACCGTACCCTTCTGTTTCCAGCTGAAATAACATTTATAGGCTGCACTAAGCAATCTCTTCCCACCACTGAGAGCTGCTCTGAAACCTTCAACACTCCCATAGAAAGGGCCCAGCATCATGCAGGATGGGGAGAAGAAAGCCAACCCCATCTCCACTGGGATTCAAGCTCTGGCCTTCACCCATCTTTGTTCTGGCTAATAAAAGCTGCTTTGCTAATTTTTCTAACTGTGCGGCAAAGTAGCTGAGGCTGGATGGGAGCACCCCCTGCTAGGGAGAGAATTCCAGGAGACCATAAAGCAGCAGTAAGCAACAGACCACTGGCAACCCTGGGGATTTCTTGTGCAGCCCCATTCACCTGCTGGCTATGGCTCCAGCCAGGCACATGCTTGCTGTGGGTTGGCCCAAACTACACACAGACTCAGCCCAGTCCCAGTAGATGGACCCAGGCAGCACCATCAGGGACCAATGACTGCTTTGCGGAATCACAGCCAGTTCCGCTGATGCCAAATGCATGGTCTCAGAGGCCGTACTTAGGGAAGCTCTGCCCTAAACAACCAAAGGCAGCAATTGATTCTGCCCAGTTCCTAACCCCTTCAGTCCCTCCTCCAGATCTGAACCACCATTTACACTGTCTTATCCTTGTGAAGTGCCACAAGGCTCCTTTGGATTCGCTAGCTCGCACCAAGGAGCAAATTAATAAGCACCAGAGCTGGGAAGGAGGCTGATTTGATCAGGGATTGTCAGCTTTGCAGCTGGTTCCTACTTGCAAACAATTCATTTAGATTGTGAAAGCAAGAAACTGAGGACAAAAAAATGAGAGATTGTTTGCTTCCTGGAGAAAGAAAAGAAAAGAAATGGAATTTAGATTAAAAATTATGCAGAATAACATCAGCTCCCCTCCCTCCTCAGCTGCCTTCCTCACAGGGAAACACAGAGCATGTCAGAATTTAGCATCATTAACATCATTAGCTTGTGGAGCCTATTCTGAGGGATGGCACTACGGGGGATACAACTGAGCTGGTGGGATTCTTTGCTAACTCCTTGGGACAGGCAACTTGCAGAACGGAGCCTCTCAGCCTCAGCCAGAGGCTCTCAATTGGAGAGTTGGCCAATGCAAAGTTATCAACTCTCCAAATATTCCACAGCCCCCCCATGCACCTTGTGGAGATGGACACAGCCTGGCACACGTTCACTGCAGACAGGTCAGGTTTGCACAAAGCAGGTGGCTCTCTGTTGTAGCTGTGACTGCTCCCATAGCCATGTAGGCCACTGTCTGGGATCCACTGGTCTCCCAACATAGAGGGGATTCACACGTGCGTTTAAATCGCACAGCTTTTCAAACCGCACTCCAAACATTCGGGCTAAGTGGAAATGTGCACGCTCACTGCATTCACACTAACCCGGAAGGGCGGGGTTCTTTAAATCGCACTATGCCGCCGCGGCGGCTGTGCGATTTAAAAGCACATCTGACTGCGCCCATAGTATGCTCTGATTGTTACTTTTATTTTAGCCTGTGAGCTCTTGGGACAAGGAACAGTTTGTGGCCAGGACAGCACTTCAGGAACAGCAGTTATCAGAAATGGCTCCCCCGTGGCCCAGACACACTGCCCACTGCTGGCCCTCTATGTCAGCCCCACTGTGAGTATTCATTGGGTTTGAGTAGTGTGTTTGCACATGGAAGGCAACAGAGGGACTCTCCCAGAAACAAATCCTGGCAATGCTTGTGATGTAGACACTTCCTCACTTGAAGATAGGCTGACACCCACAATCCATATCCTATTGGCCAGTATATAGTGCATTTCAATATTGATTACATGATTACCATGTGAGTGATTACATTATTACCAAATGATGAAAACATGATTACCGTATTATTTGTCAAGTCACTTGTAAATACATTTTTTTTTTTAAATTCATATTAGCTTATTTTAATTGTATAACTATTTGTATTTCATTTCACACTCCACAAGTCTCCAGGGGAAGCAGTAGCTCATTGTATGTGCATTTGGCACTGAGGGCACTTTTAGACGAGACACTAAATGTGCCTTATTTATTAAACAAGCGCATTTTTGGTCTGCTCGTCTCAATTTGGAAACCGGTTCAATTGCGCGTGTTCCAACTTTCAAACTGTCCTTGTGCCGTTTTTAAAATGTGGGGGTCACTGTGGCATAACAGAGTCCACTGGGGTTCGCCCCAGCCTCCCGGCACCCCGTTACCCACTTATTAACTGGTCTCTTTCCCGCTGCCACCACCCCAGAGGTATTTATTTATTCAGATTCTGGTCTCATCCCTCTGGGGAGGATGAGACCTCTTCTGCTTCTTTAAAACAGCCAGGCTCACAAGCCAGTATAAAACAGTTCCCAGTTTCTGCCGTCTGAGCGTACAGAGGCGTATTTGCTAACACACACACACACAGATCTTTTAGATCAAAAGAAAGACTACTTTAATGATAATATAAACCCAGCATCACAGGCTACAACCATGTGAGGTATTTTGAGTCCTTGAGCAAAAGCAATTGATCAGAACAGTTTAGGCACAATGGCCTTTTTAGAAGCATCAAGCCTAAACTGGTCCCTCAGATCTAACCTTCAATTACTAACAGCTTCAGGTGCGCCTTTGCCTTGCAGCAAAGGGGTTCAGTCCTTAGGTTCAGTTTAGTCCAAACAGGCCAAGAGCCATTCCCTTAGCTCCTCAGCACAAGGTCAGTGTCTCAGATCAAACAGAAGACAAGATGGAAGACCCCCCTGAGAGGTGTGGCTTTTCTTTTTAAAAGCCCCCCACCCCTCAATTGTGATTGGTCCTTGGGAGGTTACCTGGCTGTACCTTCCCCTGGGATTGCGAAATCCTGCCATGAGGCCGGTTGCGAAATCAGGCCTAGTAGCCCCTGGAAGCCAGAGTGTCAGTGAAGGTCAGCTGGAAAGGGCAGGGTCGCTCCTGGCAGCTTCTGCCACAGTCACAAAGACGGTTTCAGATTCTGACGCGTGTTTGTAGGATTCTGACATGCAGGACCATAAATAAAGGGAAAATGAGTACATTGGTGTGAGTGGAACTCTCTATTGTTGGCCTCTTGCTTTGGTTTTCCTTAAACCTCGGGACACTACTCAGTCCTATGGCTTTGCTTTTGGGGTCCATTCATAACCTCTGTGTTTGTGGAGGAGCAGCTGGGGATCAGTACCTCACACTTGCACTCCACCTCCGGAAGTCTACCCGCAAGCACTCCACCACCTGAAGTCTACCCACCCCCCACTTCCAAATGACAGTATGTCCTCCAAACGCCGATACTTTCTAGGTGTCAATGGGAGACCGACTGGGGAGCCCCTGACTTAATCCATGATCCCAAGTGGCAGGGCTCTTTTACGTAAGATCCTTCCCCCTCCTCCCCACTCCAGTTAGCTTCTGCTTAGGGGAACGTTGTGCACAAGTGATGCCATGGTGGTGCCCAAAGAAGAAGGCAAATGAAATTTCCTTTTTTCTAACACAGAAATGGGAAAACTGCAGCCCAAGGACCCAAAGTGGGTTTAGTTTATGTTTATCTTCCCCTTCTACAGGTGCTGAATCAGTTAAGTAAATCCAAACTCTCCCCTCAGGAACGAGAGTTAGCTTTTAAGGGAGGGGAGTGGAGATGAAGCTGTGCTGTCAGAGAGAGGAAATGATTATGTTGCACAGATGATGAATCTGTGCTGTGGACTGTAAGCTGTCTTTGTCCAGCCCGAGCACACCCCCAAAGCTCTGTTAAAAGCCAGGTGATGGAGCTTAACAGAAATTAACATGTGGAAGGGAAAGGTGACACCTAACATGGTATCGCCCTTTACTTAAACAACAAATGTCCCTTTCTCCTTCTGTCCCTTGTCAGTGCTCCGCACGGGTAGCTCTGCGCGTGGCCGACAGGAGGCAGAAGAAGAAATTCTTGATGCGCATGCATGGGGCTGCCCCTCTCTCTCTCTCCAGTCTTATCTTCTGCCTTCGGCGGTAGGAAGGCATTTCGGCGTGCTCCAAACTAAAAGAAAAGAAAAAGAATAAAAAGAATTTAATTAGCGAAGTGAAATAGAAGGATAAAGGGGGCAAGAATTGAAGTGCGCGCCCGCCATCTCCGCTCGCGCCGACACAAGCGGGGACGGGTCTGGAGCCTTCTAATCCTCCCCCCCCCAAGGTTGCCACGCAAACTGCCCGGGAACTGGGGAACCCTGCACCGCTGGAGCAAGCGGAACACCGTCCCCTTCGAGGAACAAGCAGGGCACAGACCGCAGTAGCTGCCATGCAAAGCGCCCGGGAGCCTGAGTGGTCAGAGAGCTGGGAGCGCAATCCAGCAACGAGAGGGTTGCCGTGCAAAGTGCCCGGGGACCGAACACTAGAGCCGTGAGTAGCCCGGTGAGGGCTAACGGGACAAACTCCCCTCCCCGGCTCCACATCGTAACGCCGCAGGCTGTGAACAGCGTGGAAAATCCCACCCCCCCTTAAATCAGGGAACCGGGAGGGAAAAAATGGAGGCAGCAGCGGAACTGGGAGCTATTCAGCCTGCCCCGAGACAGGATGATGCCCCCACAGATATAGCATCCCTCACGGCCTCCAGGTCTAAAATCCAGCAGTCGCTGGATCACCTGTGGGAACTACAGGGGAAGGGGGATAACAACCCCGCCCCTCCCCCCTCCGCAGACAAAAAGGCGGGAAAAGTCCCGCGCAAACAGGCCAAGGCCAAGCGACCACTAGGGGGCTACAAAACCAGGCTACTAGGCTCCCCTCACCAATCGACTGAGGAAAGTGGGGGAGAGTCTCACTCAAAGAGGCCTAGAGAGCAGGGCCTCTTAGGGCGCTTTTAAACGAGACAGGAAACGCGGCTGATCCTTTGATCAGCCGCGTTTCTTTGCGCTCGTTTAAATTACAAACTTACATTTAAGCCGACGTCAGACCGGGCAGGCGATCCTGCCCCCTCCGACACGGATCGCCGCTGTGCCGGCTTCATGGCACACTTCCCGGATATTTTGCCGAGTGCGCATGCGCAGAAGGGTGCGCATGCGCACTGAGTCTCTACGCCGGGTCTGATGCTCTTCTGAGCATCAGACCCGGCGTAGAGAGAAAGGCGGGGGGGATATGCCGGCACTTAACGATCCCGCTTGTCAGCGGGATCGTCTAAAAGCGCCCTAAGATCTAGCATCAGAGTCAGACCTGGACTCCCCTCAGGAGTGGGAGGACTTAGAGGATTTTGCCCCTCTAGATAGCCAGGACCCCAGGGACAGGGAGAGACAATTCCCCCTGCCATGCAGGTGGGAGTTTATGGCCCAGGTCTCTAAGACCTTCAAATTGGTGGAAAAGCCAGCTAAAGAAGCCTCATCAGACTCCCAGGAGGATGATAACCGGGATTATATCCCCTCATGTCATGGTAAAGAATTGGGCGCCCCCCTAGATAAAGCATTTGAGAAACTAATATTGGGGGAATGGAAACAGCCAGAGAAAAACCAAAGAATGAATAAAACGCAGGCCTCGCTGTATTCCTTATCTCGAAAAAAGGAACCCCTCATGAAAAATCCAAAAGTGGATGCAGCTGCTGTTTCCCTAGCAAAACAGACGGTTTTTCCCACAGAAGGGGATTGTTTCCCCAAGGACCCCACAGATAGGGGGATAGAATCCTCCCTCCGTAAGGGGCTGGATTTCTCGGCCACCTCGCTTAGGGTCAGCCTAGTCTCCTCTTACGTAGCTAGAGCCCTACTAGCCTGGACTCAGGAGGCCCAGAGTGCCACAATATCCGATAACAGGGCACAAGTGCTCGCTGCCCGGATTAACTTGGCTACAGCCTTCTTAGCGGACTCCACGATGGATTCTATGTTATGGTCCGCTAGAGCTGTGGCTTCATCAGTCTCAGCAAAGCGTATGCTATGGCTTAGATCATGGCAGGGAGACTCTACTGCCAAGAACCTCCTCACGGCAGCGCCCTACAAAGGACTTAAGTTATTTGGAGTCTGTCTGGACACTGTTTTAGCAGACGCAAATGACAAAACTAAACAGAAATCTCTACAGCAAATGGGGGCCAAAAAGAATCTTTTTTGTTCCTCCTCTTATAAACCTAGAGGAGGATTTACCTCGGCCTACGGAATCTTTAGGAGACAGGGTCAATACAGATCTGACCAAACAAACAGATTCAACCCTCGCAGGGGAGGTAGAGGCCAAGGGTTCAGACATGACAAACAGAGACCAAGAGGTTTCTCCCAAAACCAGGAAAAGGCTGAGGCATGACTATCCAGATATTCTGGAAGTCGGAGGCAGGCTTCAACTTTTCTCTGCAGACTGGGAACAGCCAGTCTCCGATGTATGGGTCTTGGCCTGTGTCACCCAAGGCTATCAAATAGAGCTAAAAGGTCCCCCCGCTCAGGGCTTCATCCCGATTCTGAGGTCAGCAAATCACCACAAGCACTCAGCAATGCTGGGAGAAATTCAGAGGCTCATGAACATCAGGGCCATAGAACCAGTTCCCCCAGAACAGGCAGGCCTAGGCCTGTACTCGATCTTATTCCTTGTCCCCAAGAAGTCCGGCGGCTGGAGGGCAGTCCTGGATCTAAAGCAATTGAACAAGTCTGTGCGGTACCAGCGTTTCAAGATGGAAACGGTGTCCTCAATCTGCCAAACCATCAGAACCAATGACTGGCTAGCATCCATGGACTTCAGGGACGCATACCTCCACATCCCAATATGGCAACCGCTCCGAGCATATCTTCGCTTCTGCTACCAAGGGGACCACTACCAGTTTCGGGCCCTTCCATTCGGCCTCTCTTCAGCACCAAGGACCTTCACCAAGATCCTGGTACCATTAGTGGCAAACCTCAGAAAGGAAGGGATACATGTCTATCCATATCTCGATGACCTACTACTGCAGTCGAATTCCCGAGAGAGACTCCTGGAAGACCTGGACAGGACAATGGTGTACCTCAGGGAACACGGGTTCCTGGTCAACACAGAGAAGAGTCACCTAGTACCATCCCACACATTGGAACAGCTCCAAGTATTAATCGATACTACCTTAGGCAATGCCTACATCCCAGCAACCAGACAACAGCGTGTCAGGTCAATGATAACGAGTCTCAAACACAGGCACCGGACAAGACTGAAATCTCTAGCTCAGCTACTAGGCCTACTGGTTTCCTGCTCCAAACAGGTACAATGGGCACGATTCCACCTTCGCCCCTTGCAACAGCTGCTGAGGCCTATGCAGCTAGAGCTCACCAGAGGGCAAAATCCCTGGGTCACCATTCCACGGGGATTCATGAGATCAATGTCCTGGTGGTTAGACCCAAAAACATTCAAAGTAGGAGTGCCTCTCTCCGAACCTACTTGGATAATACTAACAACAGATGCCAGCCTGATGGGATGGGGAGCCCAGATGGGAGCCACATCACTGCAAGGGTTATGGTCCCAGTTGGATCTGAAGCAGAACATCAACGTCCTGGAGCTCAGGGCAATTTGCTTAGCCCTACAACAATTGACCCACCTAATCGGATTTGCACACGTACTGGTTTACACGGACAATGTATCAGCAAAAGCATACATCAGTCACCAAGGGGGATCCAGGGCGGCATCACTCCAGCGTGAAGCAGTCAGGCTATTCACGTGGGCACAACTCAACCTTTGCTCCTTGAAAGCGCTTCATATCAAGGGAACAGAGAATATCCAGGCGGACTGGCTGAGTCGCCAGACGCTGGACCCGAACGAATGGCAACTACACCCGGAGGTATTCCAGTCCCTTGTAAGGAAATTCGGCCTACCAGTCCTGGACTTGTTCGCGAGCAAGGACAACAGACAACTTCACAGATACATGGCAAGGACAGCGGACGGGACGGCAGAGGCAATCGACGCCCTAAACCAAGACTGGCCGAGAGGCCTACTCTACTCTTTTCCCCCCTTTCCTCTGATAGCAAGGACAATAACAAAAGTGATCAAGGAACAGGCCCAGGTGATCTTGGTAACTCCTTGGTGGCCAAGGAGGCCATGGTTTTCTGACTTAGTGCAGTTGACTCAGACAACTCCATTTCAACTACCATCAAGACAGGACCTACTAGTACAGGGTACTAGTACAGGGTATAACAGCCCCTGTATAACAGGGGCTGTTATACAGCAACATTCCCATCCTAAAGCTGACAGCATGGCGCTTGAGCGCTTGACTCTAAGAGCACAGGGTTACTCAGAGGAGGTACTGGCCACCTTACAGCAGGCTAGACGTCCAGCTACTAGGAAAGCTTACAGGTCATCCTGGAAAACCTTTGCCAACTGGGCAGGGGAAAGGGGACTAGATCCCGCTCAGGCAGGAGTGAACATAATTCTGCAGTTCCTCCAAGATGGGTTAAAGAAGGGTTTAAGGCCAAACACATTGGCTCGCCAATCGGCAGCCATTGCTTCGGTCTTACAATCAATATCCCAGAAACGCATCTTTTCTCATAGGCATATAAAACAATTCCTACGAGCGGCTCGCAACATTTCCCCTTGTGGAGCCTCAGTCTCATGTTAGATGCCCTTACCAGGGCTCCCTTTGAGTCACTCAGACATGTATCGTTATACATGCTCACCCTTAAGGTAGTATTTTTGGTGGCGGTGATGTCAGCTCGTAGGGTGTTTGAGTTAGGGATATTATAAATGGATGACAATTTTTGCTCCTTTGGGAACCAGTCGGTTACTCTTAAAATCGATGAGGTGTTTATTCCCAAGGTGAACTCGACCTTTCATAGATCACAGGAATTGTTCTGCCGTCATTTTGCCCCAGCCCTGTTCATCCTCAGGAGAAAGTATGGCACACTCTAGACATCAGGAGAGCCCTTAAGGTCTATCTTAAGTGAACCCAGGGTCTGAGGTCAACATCGGCCTTATTCATTAATATCAGGCCTAGATACGAGGGAAGGAAGGCCTCAAAGGCCTTGATCTCAAAATGGGTAAAACAATGCATAATTGAGGCATACAAGGCAAAATATAGGGTTCCCCCATTGCAGATTTGGGCTCATTCTGTTAGAGGAGCGGCCACTTCATACGACTTTAAGGCTAGGGCCTCCTATGATGAAATTTGTAGGGCGGCTACATGGTCCTCCCTACATACTTTTGTCAAACATTATAAGCTGGATTTCTTAAAATCCACGGATGCGGCATTTGGCAGGAGGGTCTTGCAGACAGTTCTGGAGGTTCCCAGGGCTGTTTGCTCCCACCCATGATTGGAACTCGGGTACATCCCATGCGGAGCACTGACAGGGGACAGAAGGAGAAACAAAAATTGGTCACCTACCTCGGTGAATTTGTTTCTGTTCTGTCCAGCTGTCAGTGCTCCGGCCCTCCCTGTCAAACAGCACCAGTACAGATGGGGAGAGTATAGGGATGTAAGTCTCTTAGTATTAGTTTTAGTTAATTAAACATGGTTCTAACGTTATTTGGTTCATAAGATCCCTGAGGGGATTGCACATGTTAACGTATATAATTAAGAGAGTTTCAGGAAGATGGATACGACCATCGGCTTGTTATGGACTGGAGAGAGAGAGGGGGGCAGCCCCACGCATGCGCATTGAGAATTTCTTCTTCTGCCTCCTGTCGGCCAAGCGCAGAGATACCCATGCGGAGCACTGACAGCTGGACAGAACAGAAACAAATTCACCGAGGTAGGTGACCAATTTTTGTTTCCTTCGACCACACAGCCCCATGTTACACTGACACCTCTGGTTTCTAGAAAGGCAAGGCCCAGTAACTTGCTGTTGCACTTCATGACATTGCTGCTCACAGGACCGAAATGATGGGGACAGGAAGGAAGAGCACGGCAATGGTGGTGGTCTCCCCAGGTTCACCCTACTAGCATAACACAACATGATGTGCTGGGTATTTCCCCACATGGTGGCCTGGAGGTCCACACAGATATCCAAAGTGTTGGTGGCTGAGCAGGCACTTCGCATCTTGAGATCCAGGTTAGAAAAAACGTATTGATTGGCAACCAAATCTAACCTTCCCAAAGCTTTCCCCACCTTCATCTCTCCTGGCTCTGCCTTGATGCGCTCGAGCTTGCAGCAATCAGTACATACACCAAGGTCACCAAGACTTGACCGCAGGCCTGTGTTCAAAAGAGCCTAGGGTCACAGCCGGTGTGAACCTTTGGATCAGTGTAGCCCAGGGAACAAAAAATCATCTAATAGTTTTAAAATAGGATCTCTTATAAAGCAAACCAATACTCTTCGGAGGTGGATTTGCCACCTATGTACATGCTTTGGGGCAATTATGATTAATACATGTACCAGGGCTTGCATAGGCGCCTGTTGGAGGATCTTAGAAAATGTTCTATGTTTTCCTGAGCTGCTTGTCCCCATAAATTTGCATATATGGTTATCATAGTGGATATTTTCCTAATCATAACATGTATTGGCCATGTCAAGGAATATGCCAAGGTATATTCCAAGCAGAAGGCAGGTATCTTGCCCCACCCATCATTCCCCTGTGTGGCGCTGATTCTTTTCTCCAGTTGCCAAGAGAACAGGGGACAATTCAAAAAGTGGGGGAAGAATGGCTTAGACAGGACACTCTGAGCACCACAGCACCACCCAACAAGGCTTATTTAAAATATTATTTAACATATTTATTTAACAGATGTATGTAACACATTTAACATCATTATTTAAAATCTATTTAACATATTTATCATATTCATTATTTAACATAATATTGCACAGAGCAAAAAAATGTAAAATGTAATATAACAAGAAACTGTCAAATTTTAACAACAAACATGAAACAGATTTATATAAACATTGAACAGAGGTAAAGTGCTGCTTAAATGAGTCAATGAAGGTACAAGGTTACCTAGGTTGTTCTGGCTGTGGTGGCCGCCAACGGATGCCCATATTATGTTCTCTTTCAAAATGACTGCAAAATGCATCCCTTACTGCATTACCTAGCAGCTTTACGCCTCGAGGAATGTTCCCAACGACAGGTACTTGAATGTGGTTGTCGGGATGCATCAGGTTCTGCATCCTCAGTCCAATCGAGGGCTTCCCATCAGTCTGGACCACGTTGTGTAAAATGCAGGTGACCACCGCCTCTGCAGCATTGTCCGCTCTTATGTTCACACACTTTAATAGCATCTGGAAATGTCCCTTTAGCAATCCAAAGGCCCTTTTGACAAAGTTGCGGCAATGATTGAACCGCAGATTGTACCGATCGGCTGCAGGTGACTCACCATCATCATACACCCTGAGTAGCCAGGGGACCTGAGGGTATGCCTTGTCCCCAAGCAGTACTGGGTGTACTGGCACGCCCTCAATAAGAATGACAGGGTCTGGCCATAGTATCCCCTTGTATTTCTGGTGATATAGTGGCGAGGAATGCAAGATTCTTGAATCATGGGCCGACCCGGCATACCCCACATAAACATCCCTGAACAGGAGTTCTGAATCAGCTACTGCCTGCAGCACAATTGAATAATATTTTTTACGGCACACATACTTCTCTGGCTCCTCCACAGGGGCACGTATTTCAATATGGCTCCCATCAACAGCACCCATACAGTGAGGGAAGCCATGATGCCGAAAACCGTCCTTTATTGTGTTGATGCTTTTAAAGCCAATTACCTTATGGAGCAGTGTGCCATTTATCACACTACACACCTCCTTAACAATATCACACACTGTTGCTACATCCACCCCAAACTGTGCGCAGGGCCGGCTCCAGGCATGTGCCATATGTGCGCACATGGCCCCACGGCCAGCTGGGGCCCCGCACTTGTCTGGCTGGGCAGCAGGCTGCAGCCAGTTTCTCCCCCAGTAAGTGATTCTTCCTCCCCTCCCTGGCTCCAGACCCCATCCCTCACCTGCCTCTGCCTTCTAGTAGCACAGCAGCAGCAGCAGCAGCAGCAGCAGCGATCCGCTGGGAGATAAGACTGTTTGTTTACAAACAGCTCCTCCCCACGTGCTGATCAGAAGGTTGCTACCTTGTAAAGAAGGTTCTTCGAGATGGCTCCCAACATTCTCACAACTGGGTTGTGCATGCTCACCCTAGTCAAATAATAGACCACATGATGGTCTCGAGCTCCTCTAGTATAAAAAGAACCCTCCCCACCTGAATGACAGGTCCTTTCAACCCTTTCTAGAAATATAAGGAAAAAATTCCATGCGGGGCTGGAAGGGTTGGTATTTGTGAGAGTGTTCGGAGCCATCTCAAAGAACCTTGTTTTCAAGGTAGCAACCTTCTGTTCTTCGAGTGGCTCCTCACATGATATTTTTACATGGCTCCGCCAGGTGGGGAGTCCATGGGTGCGCCAGTGCATGGATGGGGCATGCACACGGCTACACACACATCCCCACTCACCCACCACTCATCCACACCCACATAGTAACCACCATTTCCCCCGGTTGCTCCGTGCGTGGGGATGAGTGGGGGGGTGAGTGGGGATGCGTGTTAGGCGAGCGCGCACGCACCCCCACTCACCATGGGCGCGTGCACCACGTCATTCACATGGGGTTCCCCCACCCATGAACACACAGAAATCTGCGTGTTTACGGCTGGGAGGAGAGACCCGTGTAAAAAGGGCCACATTCTCACAACTGTCTTACTTATACTATCTTAGGTAGGAATTTAGGATGTAAAGCAATATCTATTCTGTCTTGGAAAATAAATCTGCAAATATGGTTCTGAGATTATTATGGCTGCTATTTCACTAACTCTTCTTAATGAAGTTATTGCTAACAGGAATACTGTCTTTAAACCTGAACCCCATAACCAGTTCATTTGCGCTCCCATATAATCAATTCATGCTGCCCCAGGAGCACAAATTAAATAGTTATGGGTGGGGGCAGCGTGAATTGATTATATGGGGGTGGGAGCAAAAATGAACTGGTTATGGGGTGGGGCCAGCATGAACTGATTATGGGGGCACAACTGAACTGGTTATATGTCTCTTTTCATGGCATAATGTGCTTAATAAGCTAGCTGCATTTTGGGTGTCTTGTGTGTATGATAGCAGCATCTCTGGACTGGTCGCACCGCATGCGTGCACAAGGCACAGGCGGCACTGGCAGCAAGAAGCAACAGGCCCTGGAGGCCAGACTGGCCAAGCTCACCCCCTTCTCCAGTAAGGCAGTGGATGCAGTCAGTCTCTGTGCCTGCCTCACTGCCCGCCCGGCTGCCCCTGCAGTGGAACCACTCCTGGGGAGTGGTGGTAGACACTTGGCTGGGGAGGGAGGGAAGCATTAGGAGGCCATGCTTCTCCATGGTTGCTCGGAGGGGTGGAGAATGGGAATCCTATACATTTGCATAATTAGGCCAGTCCTAGTTATGCAAATTAGACCCACATCAAGACTTCGCACATGGCCTCACAAACCATGACTGTCGGCCCTGACTGTGCGGCTACTGCACGATACGAATTTGGTGTTGTGAGCTTCCACAGTGTGATTGCCACCCTCTTCTCTGACGAAATGGCGGCACACATGTTGGTTGTTTTCTTAGTTAGGGTTGGTCTGAGACAATATACTAATTTTTGGAACACAGCTTTGCTCATTCGAAAGTCTGCAATCCAGCGCAGATCGGAGTAATTGGGCCCATTCACAATATTCTCCGACCAATCGGTGCTTTGCTGAAAGGACCAGGCAGCACGTCTGATAGGAAGGGTTGACTCTACCTCATGCAGTGACTCACCAAGCAGGCCTTGCAAGGCCATCGATGCAGCAGCAAACTCAGCAGGAAGGCTGGCGATTATCTGTGGTTTAGAAATAATAATAAAAACAACTGTGAATATGTGTGCCTTCTTTAACTGTGCTAAACTGCTGCAATATGTTGTATGAAATGTCAGATTTTTTAAAATGCAAATTTAATGTTTTATATTTGAAAAGGCATGTGTATGCGTGTTCAGATGTGCAGTCATCTATGTCTAAATTTTATTTATTAATTGATCCTGTCAATATGAAAACATTAGCAGCGTTTATCTCGGTACATAATACTGCCTACCTTCATCAAATCATTTTCGATGTGTAGCACCAATGCATGGAATTCGCCTAAATCGTCATCATCAAGAAGGACGTAACGAATCTGGTGTACCACTGCGATAAACACAACACAAACAGTGCCGAGATCTGCGACAACCTGGGGGTCCATCCTCTTGAGATAAGGAGCCACAGCAGCAAAATTTGTTCCCTCTCAAACAGAGCAAAGGATTATGGGCAGGAACAAATCAAGCGCTTGGGATCAAGGGCTCGGCATCATGCTTGACATAAACATGCGTGTTATAAAACGGTGAGGATGTAACCAACAATCGTGTAAATACAACTCGCGTTTGTTTAACCGAGGTACCTCAAAGCACATTACAAGATTACGCGCAAGAAAGCGGACGTCTAAAAACGATATGCACATGATTCCCTTGCGTGTGTGAATGTGCGACTATGCGCATGTCTGGCGATCGTCTAAAAGCACCCTGAGATGAAAGTTGGGAGAAGTGGATGACTCAACAAGAGCTCCAGTGAGAAAATCACAAATCTTCTTATTTACCTCCCTCATATTTGGAGAGGTGATATATGGAAGCTTAAGTGTCCTGTATGTGATTTAAGATTTATATAGCACTGAAGAAGGGGGTCACCCCGAAACGCGTTTGCTTTGTGCTTCTATTTTCAGCAATAGAACTGGCACAGGACTGGCTGTGTCTTTTCTTGTACATAGTGGGATTGTCCATCATTATTGTATTTGGATTTTTAAATCGAAATAACCTTGTAGTCTGATTGACATGATGTTATTTTATTAATTACAGTTTGGATTGATGAGATTTATATTGTTAATTATATTTTTAGTGGATGGCTTTTTTATAGTGGGACATGTGATTAAAAAATCTTTCAACAGCAGAGTGGTTATCATTGGACTGATTCACAGTCCATTATATTATAATTATATTATATTAGAGATATATAAATTATTCCTCTTATCCTTTTTTTGCCTTTTTTTGTTGTTGTCTTTGGTCTTGTGGCTGATTGGATAAGAGGATTACTGTTGGGAACCCATAGTTGTTTTGTATTTCATTTCATTCCCATTCTCTTTGGGGTATGCTCGTTATGTAATTTATACTTTGTGACTATAAGTTTAATACATATTGCCAAGATTAGTTTGTGATCTTATTAAATTTGTGATTTTTTTATTATGTTGTGATAGTCCTTTGCTAGCTGTTTACAGTAGAAAATAGCACCTGGAAACACTAGCTGTCTATATTTATTTATCATTTCTCTTACTAATGTACTAATGTACACATGAGGCTGGACACACGCTGGATCTTTTGTTCTGCACTGGCCTGGAAACAGGGGGTCCAATTATTGGAGGTGTTGTTACACACCGTTGTCATGGTCAGATCATGACCTTCTGAGGGCCTGGATCCCTGCCCTCTTTTGCCCCCATCGGGATGGTGGACCAGTTAGGCTGCTCCTCCACCAGAGACTAATGGATTTAATAGGATTCCACAACTCTCTGGGGGACCTATCCGCTGCCCTTGATGGCCTCTCTGTCGACACCTTGGTTGATTTGTGGTATGCTGTATTGACCCAGGCTATTGACACTGCGGCATCCTCTGCAGCAGCAGAATGGGTAAATGGAGGCCTTGACGCTGCTAACGTGTGAGGGGAGACGGTTAGAGTGCAGGTGGTGCTCAACTCATGCTAAAGCTGAATGACTGCGACATAGACTGCTTTTGAAGGACTATGCTGCAGCTGTGGTGGCAGCAATGCAAGCTTTCTTCCCTGCTGTCGTAGTGTCTGGAAAGGGCCATCCAGCAGAGCACTTCCAGGTGGTGCATAGCTTATTAAATCGTGGCAGTCTCCACCTGGAGTTAAAGTAATTAACTGCCCACTGTGACGAGTTTGCTACTACTTTGCAGCTAAGGTCACTCATATTTGGCTCGACTTGGGTACTGCTAATTTGAGTGCAGAGTAAGAGTTTGGGGTTGAGGAGGCCCGGTCTTGTCTGGTTTGTTTGGATCAACCAATGGTCTGTCTTAGCCCAGTACTGTCGCAACCTGACATGGCAGCAGGGTTTCAAATCCAGCTCTCCGGCAAAGGCCTCACCTAGACATGCTACCTGAGACCCTCCAGGATCCCTGGCAGAGGCCTCACCCAGGTGCATTACCAGAGATCCTGAATCAGAGATTCTGGGAATGAACTTGGGACCTTATACATGCAAAGCATGCACTCTACCATCTGCACCACGGCCCAGCCACAGACTGTGCTTGCGGCGGCATGGATGACTAGTTGTGAATTAGATCCATGCCCATCCTGGATGGTGAAAGCCAGCTGGGAGACTTTGGGACCATTGCTGGTTGGGTTTGTCAATAAGGGTGCCTGACAGCCTCAAAAGTGAAGTCGTCAGTTCCTTGCTCAAGAAATCATCTCTTGATGTTGACTCCCCAGCCAGCTACTGCCCTTTCTCTAAACTTCTCTTTTTAGAAAAGGTTATTGCATGGGTGGTTGTCTCACAGCTCCAGGCGCATCTTGATACTATTGGTTTCCTAGAACCATATCAGTCTGTTTTCATTCTGGGCATGGCACCAAGACTATGCTTGTGGCCTTGGTTGACGATCTCTGTTTGGAAATCGACAGGGGAAATTGTACCCTGTTGATTTTGTTAGAGCTTTCAGCGGCGTTTGATAAGTTGATCATGGGGTGTTGTTGACATGATGGTGGGAACTGGCGGGGGTGCACAGGACCGCTTGAGTGGTTCCGCTCATTCCTAGCTGGGAGAACCCAGAAAGTGGTGATGGGAGGTGGCTCATCATCCCCTCAGGAGCTCCCTTGTGGGGTCCCGCAGGGCTCCATCTTGTCCCCACTCCTGTTCAATGTGTATCTGAGGTCCCTGGGTGAGCTCGTTAGGAGACTTGGAGTGAAGTGCCATCAGTATGCTGATGACACTCAACCCTATCTCTCTTTTTCATCTGACTGGTTACTGGATGCGGGCAAACCAACTGAAATTGAATCCAGACAAGATCGAGGTGAAGACCATCCTCATCTCAGTCTTGTCTGAATTCAACTTCAATCAGTTTGCCCGCATCCAGTCAGTCCCCCCAAAGCAGCCAGGCACCTGGTAAGCACCGAGACTTCAGGACCTGGGTCAGATGAAAAAGAGAGATAGAGTTAAGTGTCATCAGCATACTGATGGCACTTCACCCCAAATCTCCTAATGATCTCACCCAGGGGCTTCATATGCAGGCCAGAACACCTCAGGACCCCTGTTATTGATGGGGTCCAGCCCCCTTTCGTCACTCAGGTTTGCAGCCTTGGGGCGCTCTTGGATCCACTGTTGTGCCTGGATGGCCAGGTTGCGGCAGTGGCCAGGAGTGCTTTTCACCAACTTCATTTGGTGAGAAAGCTGCCACTTTTTTTATCAGACTTGGACTTGGCCACCGTCATCCATGTCTTCATAACCTCAAGACTAGAGTATTGCAATGTGCTCTAAATGGGGCTGCCCTTGATGACTGTTTGGAAGCTGCAGTTGGTGCAAAACACGGCGGCTCGCCTTGTGTTGAGGGTGGGTCATAGGAAGCACATTACACCAGTGCTCTGGAGTCTGCACAGTGCACTGGCTGCCAATAGTTTTCCCAGAACAATTCAAGGTGCTGGTTTTGACCTATAAAGCCCTAAACAGCTTGGTCCCCAGGTTTCTGGAAGACCGCCTTTTCCCTTATGCTCCATCATGGCCTCTGAGGTCAGCCAAGGGCGCCCTCTTGTGAGTACCAACTGCCCGCGAGGTTCATACAATGAGGACACACAGAGAGGCGTTCTCGGTGGCTGCTTCAAAATTATGGAACTCTCTCCCTTTGGAGATCTGCCTAAGTCCCAGCTTGTTTGCCTATCAGAAGAGATGTGAGACCTTTTTGTATGGGCAGGCATTTGGTGGGCTGGATCGGACAGGGTTTGGTGAGATTGAGTGAAGGGGTTAGAAAGAAAGTTGGTGGGTGTTTTTTTTAAAATTACTTTTATATGTTTGTTTATATATGTTTTTATGTTTATATATTTTTGTAAGACACCCTGAGCCTTTGAGGGAAGGGTGGGGTAAAATTTAATAAATAAATAATATTACTGTAGAAACAAGCTTTAACATTCTTCTCCTCAAACACACACTGCCCTGTGAGGCAGGGCTGTGACCCTGTGCTACAGACACAGGGAGACTCGGGGTGAAAACAGACATGAGGCTAACTCCACTAACATTTCTTATGCATGTTGCAGGGCTGCATAGGGCACCAATACAGGGCTGTAGAAGCAGAGTTAGTGTCATGTCTGTTTTCACCCTAAGTGACTTACCCATGGCCCTGCAGGGAGTTGGTGCCAGGGCAAGGATGAGAACCCCGGCCTTCTCACTGCCAGGTTAGCACCTTACTGACTGATTGACCCCTGTGCCCCCAAAGCCAGCAGCCTGGATTCCAAGCAGTGAGCTCAGGGCAGGCGGTTCGGTAACCCCTTTCTAGTTCCCTTAAACCCCCAACCTTACAGCAGAGAGGCAACCAGAGGGTTTGCTGGGAAAGCAACAGGTCCAGACACTTTCTAACCAGGGAAACAGCAGCCATGTCTTGTGTTACAGAATCACTAGGCTGCTCCATATGCTTTGACAGGATGGGGCTATTTCTCATTTGCCTGAGAACTCCCCTACACTGGTGCAGGCATGGACACTTTCCCCCTGAGTTTAGGAAGAAGGGGGCTGCCCCTTCAGGAGTGGGGAGAGGGTGTTGGAAAGGGGAGAGAGAATGAGCCTCAGGGAATGGTCCCAACCAGAGGGCCAGAAGGCTGTGGATTGAACTCACATCTCCAGGGCTGGCCTTAGGATTTGCGGAGCCCAGGGCGAAGATAAGATGCAGAGCCCCCGGTGGTCCCTTTGGGGGCAACCTCTGCAGTGCCCTGAAGGTGGCCATGTTTGGGGCCCCACTGCATGGGAGTGGTGCCTCCACAACCTGTTCTGGTGACAAAAGAAGCCACTGCAGGGTCCTCAGAAAGAGTGGGGCCTGGGGCAGCCGTCCCAGGTTGCCCTGTGGTAAGGCTGGCTCTACATTGCCCTGTTTCCTTTCAGCCAGTCCTGTGCTCAGCAGGGTAGGCTAAGACCAGCTTTTACCCTCTGGGACCTTCCTCTTCAAAACCCAAGGTAATTATTGCCCCCCCAGTGTATTGGGATCCAGGGCATATTTACGTTGGGATGGGCCCCCTGCAGCCCCACTTCCAGCTCATCAGGGGATGCAGCTGCACCAAGGAGCAGTGCCCCCCCTCCCCCTCCCCAGGCTTGTGGATCCCTGAGCAGCTATGTCCTTATAGCTGTCATTGGTTAGAATCCACTAACACAGTGGTTCCCAGATTGTGGGTCAGGAGTCCCAGAAGCACACCCACAACCCAGTGGTTAGTGGATGTGCTCTGCCTGGCTTTGCTGGCTCTCCAGGGTCACAAGATTCTATTTAAGTCTCAAAATGGGATCCCACAGACAATGGGAACCACTGAACTAAAGCATCTGGAGTGTCAACACAGATATGAAAAGATAGTGGGATGGGGGTGGGCAGAAGGGACATATCCCCCAGCCCTGAGTTTGGGAGTGAGAGGAGAATCTTCTCCTTAGTTTGCAGAGGATGGCAGGAATCACAGCGCTGCATACAACTAATAGCACTATAGAAATGATAAGTAGTAGCAGTAGTAATAGGAATCCGGATCTTCAGCCAACGACAGTGCAAAATCATTCCACACCTGAAACAGAGGATTTGTGTGTGTGTGTGTACATACACGTGTGATTGTGCAGGTCTGACAGTGAAGTAACATCCAGAACAAAAGAGGAACCTTTTAATCCCTGCTCCCCACAAAATGATGGTCACCCCACCCTCTTGTCCAGCTGCTGGTAAATTCCAATGCCAGTAGGGAGCAGAATAGTACCTTAAATTTGGATGCCCATTAGCCCCAGAGTGGTGACTATTCCGCGACTGTGGAGGCTATGAAGAATCATACAACCACAGAGTTGGAAATATGACTGAAACAAGATTTTTTTTTTTCTTGTGAAAAAACTGCATTAGCCTGTTTTGCAGCCACATCACATTGCTGACTCATGTTCAGTTTATGATCAACTGAATCTTTTTACATGTGCTGCTGCCAAGCCAGGTATCCTTCATCTTATACTTGTGCATTTGGTTCTTCTTCCCCAAATGTAGAACTTTACATTTATCTTGGCCAAATTTCCAATCTATCAAAAGCTGAGATTGTCTGCCTTGGCACCTCAAACGTGGGCTGGTAATGATTGGTTATTAGTTTACAGAATTAACTATCTATTTCCGCTCTACAGCACAGTGATCTGCAAGGAGTGGGGATTCCCTCCTGCTCCCAGCCCTGAGTACATGCCCAATGAGACAGAGTCCCTGCCCTAGGGCAGACAGGGAAGGCAAACCAGAGGCAAGGCCAACGGCAGGAGTTAGTCTGGCAGGAAGCAGCAGTGAAAGCATTAGCTGTGCTTTGCTTTGAGCAAATGTAACTAGGGCATTGAGCAACTCACTGGTTCTCATGCTGCTTCCCTGTGGCCAGCACAGCAGGGTATTGCTTCCAACAAGGGCTAGTTGATAGTGACAAGCTCCCTAGCCAAATCCTGGCTGAAGGGAGAGAAGGAGCTTCCGAGCTGGGCTGGACTTTCCTAAGCTACATGGCCTGTATGTGATTTGCATGTGCAATGCCTCCATGGGGGACTAAGGCAGGAAGGGGTCCCATGCTCAGGGGCTCTGAGGCTTTATGCCTGACAAACCCTCATCTAGTGTAAATCAGTATTGATATCCATGGAACAGCTCTGATTTGCACACACCCAAAGGGCTGGCCCAGGATTTGGGAGCTGTGGATCTATCTGTGTCACTGGCAGAGGGGAGCCCAGTTGCCAGTAAGTCAGAAAAGCAGCTGAGAAACAAATCTAGACTGGATGGGGGACCTTCCCCTTGACCCCATTAAAATGGAGCAGTTCAGAAGGCAAGCTGGAAGATCTGCCCCTTCTCCCCTCACTTTGAACTCTTACTCTCCAGATTGCTGCTATGGAATCAACAACTTCCTAATGCTGCCTGGTCCTGACAGGGGATCTGACTCTGTGCAGCCTACCTCATCCTCAGCCATAGCGGTACCTTCCTCTATCAGACCCCAGTTGTGCTAGATCCGGAGGTGTCTCCCTGTCACTGCAGCAGGCGAATTCCTTCCACTCTGCCTGATATAAACACAGTGCATGCTAATTCCTTGCTCCCCAACATGGCTTATCTCCCATCCCACCTGATCACAATATTTTCCTTGCTTGATTAGCAGAAGTGTTGGGCATATGCAGAGAGGGTGCATTGAGTCAGCACTAGTGGGGGTGGGGGGTACAAGCCAGGCACTGGCACCAGGCAGGAGGTTGGGAACAGAGTGTTTGCTCTCTCCTGCTTTGGGCAATTGCTAGATGCAGTGTCCTTCCTTTCTGAGCAGTGAACAGAGTAGAGTGCCACAAAGCAGGGCCTGATTCTCCTCTCAGGGGAAAGAGATTTCCCTGAACAGACTGGAGTGGTCAAGCCTCACTGATCCAAAGACTAAAACTGACCAGCTTGGTGTTACCCCTTCAGCCTCCAGAAAGTGAAGCTGACCACTAGCAAGGCAGCCCAAAACAGTGAAACTTACTGTAGCCAGCCAGTGTTACTGTCCTAGAGGAATGACTGCCCCCTGTGTGAACAGCCAGCTTTGAGTGACATGTCTGCAACATCCCTGCACCATACCTGCTTCTTATGGCCTAACCATGATGCATGTTCTCATTGCTCTGCTGCTTTCACACATTAACCGTCCGGTGTCCTTTGGGTGATGTTTAATGGCAGGTGGTTACCTAAAAGAACAGGGATGCAGGAGTAGCACAGGCACCCTGGCTTCCCTCCTTGCAGAAACAGGAAGGGAGTTCTGGAGAAGTAAGATAGCTACAGAAGGCCCTGTTCAGTGCTCAGCCTCCTTTGTCCCTGGAGCTTAGAGCCCAGGTACTTTGGCAGGGCAGGGTGGAGTATGGATGGTGGCCAGTGGTAAGGAGTCCTGTCCTCTCCTACAGCTGCCTCTCTTTGGCTGTGAGGGCCACGTACACCTGTTAATCCCCTGGCCTGCTCCCTGGCCAGCAGAAGCTATTTTTGTCTACTTAAATCTTTTACCTGCCATGCTGGAGCTACTGTCCCACTTGGCCGCCAGGCACTATGCTGCTGGGATGTGCAGTGCTGCTCACCAGTCCCCTCCGGAATGTCTAATCCCTGCCTGAGCGGCCAGAGTTCATATGGGGCTAAGGTCACGAGGGGGACAACAGGGCCGGCTAAGATGACCCCATGATCTGATCAGTGGTGGCAAATCCTATGTTCTCACCATGACCTGGCTGCCTTGGAATAACTGCTGCAGACTGGACAGCTTTGAAGTGGGGGAGGTTGCTGTGAGGGTGCACCTCAGTCAAGGCTGGATTCAGCCTGCGGAGACTTTTATAGTTTTCCCTATTTGGATATTCAATCCTCTACTCTCTCCCCAGCTGAGGTTGGAGCTGGGGTTGCTGGGAGTAGGTAGAGATGGCTGCTGCTGCCTGGACTCCTTGCCTGTGGGCACAGCAGCCCGCCCCGCCCCAGTCCCAGCCAGAAAAGGATCTGGGATAAGGCTGGGTTCATTTCTGAGGGGCCGGACTGCAGCCCCTAAATCCCCTGTAGTAATCTGCCCCCCCAATGTGGCTGGATGAGAGCCTGTGGGGAGGGGGGTTGGGGAATAGGGGAGAAGGGTAGCATCCTCCTGCATGCACACATGCATTCTCTCTCTCACAGAGAGAGAGAGAGAGAGAGAGCACGCGAGCCAGAAGGGAGTCTCAGGGTTATCTAGTCCAGCCCCCTGCCATTAAGCATCCATAATGCCTACACTATCCCTGATAGGTGTTTGTCTAACCTATTTTTAAACACTTCCAGTAATGGGGCCACCACAACCTCTCTTTGCAAATTATTCCACTACATCTTGGGCAGGGGCAGGGAGAGTGCTCTGACCTATGGGGTTTGTGGGAATGTTGGTTCTATGGGGATTTAAGGAACTGGGGTGTCTGCGCTATGTGACTCCCTGGAGTTTTTGTTTTCTGTTCTATGGAATCACGGGGATGTCTGTTCTTGGTCTCCAGATGTCTGTACAATGGAGCAGGGGGGAGCGGTATCTGTTCCATTTGGCTCTATGGATCTGAGACACTCTGGCGTAAGTCATATCCGACAGCCTTGCTAATAGGGCAGATGGCAGCCAAAGCACCCATGGCAAAGGAGGCAGATTCTCCACTACTCACAACCTGTCTGGGATTGCCACACAAGAGCACTGTTCCCTGTTCAGTGGAGGTTTCTCCGCAGTCAGTTGGACCCCCGTACCTGAGAAGCTACTAGAGCAAATTATAAATCATTCCATTTGTAAGTATCTGGAACACAGGGGGTTGATTACTACCAGCCATCATGATTTTATCAAACCAATGCTAAACCAATGTAATCTTTTTTGACAGAATAACTGGTTTGGTGGATATAAGGAGAATGCAGTAGATATAATTTACTTGGATTGCAGGAAGGCTTTTGACATCATTCCACATGATATTTTCATAAGGAATTTGAAGAAATGAGGCCTAGATGGAACAAACATAAGGTGAATAAGAAAGTGGTTGAATGATCACAAGCAAGAGTAGTAATTAATGGGTCAGTGTCTCAAGAGGGGTTCCATGGGGGTCATTCTGGGAGTGGTGCTGGTCAACATTTTTAGTAATGACTTGAATGAAGGAATAGAGAGTATACTTGTGAAATTTGCTGATGACACATAATTGGGAGGGACTACAACACTCTGGAGAATAGGGAAAAAAATCAAAATTACCAAATTGGCTGTAAACGATAAAATGAAATTTGATAAGGACAAATGTACTGTTATAACACAAAGGACAAAAAAATCACAAATGCAGGAATATAAAATGGGGGATAACTGGATGGTAATAGCATGTCAGAGAAAGATCTAGTAGTTGTAGATCACTAACTGAACATGAGTCAGTAGTGTGATGCTGTTGCAAAGAAGGCTAGCACTATCTTAGGCTGCATCAACAGAAGCAGTATGTAAGACACAGGAAGTCATTGAGGAGCCGCTCTACTCAGCCATGGTTAGGCCCCAGCTAGAGTACTGTAGTCAGTTTGGGGCACCCCATTTTCAAAAGAAAAATTGGAGAGGGTGCAGAGGAAAGTCACACAGATGATAAAGGGTTTGGAGCACAGGTCATATGATGAGAGGTTGAAGGATTTGGGTATGCTCAGCATAGAAAAAAGAAGACTAAGGAAGACTATAACAGTCTATGAATATGTGAGAGGTGGCCATAAAGAAGATGGAGCAGAAATGTTGTCTCTCAGGAGGGCAGGACAAGAAGTGCAATGGGCACAAGCAAGGAAGATTTAGACTGAACATCAGGCAAACATTTCTGACTGTAAGGGTAGTCACTGGTCACACTTCCCCAGGGAAGTTGTGGCTTCTCCATCATTAGAAGTTTTTAAGAAGAGGCTGGATGAGTGTATGTCTGGGATGATAATCCTGTATCAAGCAGAGGGCTGGACTCAATGACCCTGAAGGTTCCTTCCAGCTCTAGGATTCTATGAGGTGCTGGGGGAACAGCAGCTGAGCACCCAGCAGCGAGCATGGGTCCAGCACAATACAGCTTGGCAGGCAGCCAGAGGGGCCTGTCCTTGACTTATCCTTTAGCAGCCCTTGTCCTAAGAGCCCTGCCAATAAAGTCTAATTGAATTGCATTGAATCAAATGGTCTTAACCATCTGTAGCACTAGGATGCTCAGGTTGGGGGAATTCCAGACACTCAACCGAGGACAGTAAAATACTGAAGTGGCCCTTGGCACAGGAGGACACCCTGGCACTCAGACACCCCTCACTCCCTCAACTCTGCTGCACTCTCCCAAACCTGGGAATGGTATCTGGCTGGGCAGAGTCTTGAGGAGCAGCTGGAATACCTGGGTGCAGGCTGGATATACCAAGGGAGGTCCTTCCCGGTAGCCTCTCCACCCTGCAGCTGGGAAATGGCCATGTGCTGGGAAAAGCAGTGCCGCTGTATTCCATCCTGCATCCGAAAGGCTCAGCTGAGGCTTATTTTTGAGACACTTGTCTAACTGGTGAGATGAGAGAGGTTGGAGCAGGGTTGATTTCACCTCACTCCAGACTTGTGTTGACTTTGGGGAGTTGCATATAGGGTTAAGTCAGGTGGAATCAAGCCCCATAGGTGCCTCCTGCTGTGCCTCAGTGACTGGGTTGGGTGGGGTTTGGTTAATCCCCTGCACAGGACCCTCCCTACAGGGAGCAAGCAGAGAAGTGTCCTGCCCCGGGGGTGGGAGGGGCGTAGTGAAGTGGGAGAGGGTAAGGCCAGTGCTAGCAGTTTAGCAGCATGGGTATGTTGGTGGTAGCAGTGAGTGTCACGAGGGTCAGGCTGGTTTGGCTAAGGTGGGGTGGATGTGCCTGTGACACGTGTGCCTCAAGAGGGGGTTTCTGGAAACTCCCGCAGGCAGGCCTCACTATACCAGACAGATCAGGAAAGAAAACACTCTTTGTCAAACTCCCAGGCTGTAGGCAATGAGAATGGGATGGAGACTGAGTAGCTCTGAATCTGCCCCTGCCCAGGATTGCAGCCAGGAGAGGCATGCCAGGGCTCAAGGCATGCTGGGGAGTTTCCTGTTCAACCTCCTGTCTGGTGGCAGCCCCTTTAGCACAGTGTGGGGTAATTTTCACCCAGATCAGCATCGGCACCAATGAGGAAAGGAGAATCTCACAGCATGCCTGAGCTCCAGCTGCTGCTATCACCATGGCAACACAGATAGGCCTGCAGGGAGTTGGAGAGCCTGCTCCACTGAATCGGCTCAGGGTGCTGGTGGGAGCAGGTCCAGAGTGAGGCACTGTGGTATCCAGGGCGCCTTAGGTGTCAGCTTTCACAATGGACACCCCACTGCTGGACCAGCCTAAGCTATGTGTATCTGCTACCACCCTTGGGCCTGGCTGTCTTTTCCAGGTAGGTCTGGTGACATGACTGTAAAAGCCAGAAGGTGGAAAGGACGCATGTGTGCACAAGCACACACACACACCACACACGAGTTTGGAACACAGAGGAGACAGATCTTAATTTTAGTTGCCTGCAACCCCAGCGGCAGTGACCATGGAAACAAACATAAGGAACTGTCTCCTGTGCCTCTCTCTCTTTCTGTCTCACACACACACACACTCACAAGGGTAGCTCTATAATAGGGACAGACAGTGCAGCTGCACTGGGACCCGTGAGCCTGGGGCCCCCACAAGCTCTGGTGCCGCTGCATCCCCTGCTGCTGGGAGAGGGGATGGGTGTTTTTAAATGAGAATGGTGCATGTGTGGGTCCATGGTCGGTGCGTGGGGGTGGCAGTAGAGCGCTTCAAATGAGCAGCTCCCAGCATGGCTGTCCCATCCACAGAGGCGACCACCCTGGCCCGCACTCTGAATTTTTCAAGAGTGCTCCATGCATGACCATGGTGCATGGGTCATGGGAACGCACCTCCCCAGGCACCAACTTCAAATGAGAGTTTGGATGCATGGACAAGTGGGGGGCCAAGCATGGATGCATCTCATTTTTTAAAAAACAGCAAGGGGATCCCATCCCATCTTCTGCACTAGGGCTTGCTCTCTCTCTCTCTCTCCCCCCCCCCCCCCACACACACACAGGTTCTACTCTGTGATCACAACACCAGACCTATGACCTGTCTAAGGGCGCTTATAGACGAGACAAAAAAGGCGGCTGATCCTTTGATCAGCCGCCTTTCTTACCTGCACTTCCGGGATCCCTGGCCGAGCTGCATGCGCGGAAGGGCGCGCATGCGCGGAAGGGCGCGCATGCGCACAATGACTGTATGCCATGTCTCAACATCAGACACGGCATACAGGGAAGGCGGGGGAGATGCCAGCGCTGAACGATCCCGCTTGTGAGCGGGATCGTCTAACAGCGCCCTAAGACTTCCTTTCAAGAGCTGGTGCTGGCCATGGCCCAATAGAGTGTTTCTTTCTGGGCTGTGGTCAGGGAACTGTTGCCACGAGGGTCCTTCAGCTGGATATGTTACTGTGACCATGACCAGCATCTAACTTGGTGACAGTTGAGTCCTGCAGAGTGCAAAAGCTTGTGACAGTACAAGGGACAGGCAGAGGCTACATCTCAATTTTAAAATCCTTTGGCCCAGAATGTCTGCTCTACTGCACCCACTAATAACCTCCCCTGCTGACGGTGTGTCAGCCACCTCAGCAACATAGTACAGTGCTCCACAGTGCCTACTACTGGGTGCACCCAGGAGAGGCAGCTGTGAGCAGCATGCATCCCACTGCCACTGATTCTATAACAAGCCCTACAGTGTCTCCTGAGCCAGGAAGTGAGCTGTCTCTTCCCTAGGGGTGTTCATAGCAGAACATTATGGGAACTGTAGTCTAACCAGATGTCAGTCTCATAAGACAGCATGGGACTGAAACTACAGCTCCCATCGTCCTCTGCAGACTTGCCCTGTTTTACAGAGAAATGTTTCTATCTGAGATCTGAATTAAAACACTTTCATTTCAGGTCAAAGTCAAAGGTACACCAGCACAGCGAGTGGTTTCTGAGGTGGGTAACAACTTCCATCTTGGGGGGCGGGGGGTGTAGCATATTCACATGAACCTCAGCCTCAGCCATTCATAGAACGTGGAGTGTTAACTTATGTACTTTTGATAATGTTTAGTTTTGTCCCTAATAGCTAGAAGTTATTTGGTTAATGTTTTAGGGTAGGAGGATTAGACCATCAGAAAATGAGGGGATGTGGAGTGCAATGCAGATTCTGACGATGGGGGTCAGATGAGGGGCACAAGCAAGTTTGCCTGGCAGTGGTAACCAAGTTAGAGGTCAGTCTTAAATTCTTTACATGCTATGAAATATTAATAGAGACAAAATAGTTTAGATGATCTTTTATTGGACCAACACCAACATCTGTTAGCGAGAGCGTACAGGCTTCCAGACACATAAGGGAGATCACCTGAACTACACTGCCTCCATCTTACATTTGGGATCAAACGTAAAAAACACTTTTATGTAGAAGAGAGTTGGCTGCTGACATCCTGGGCCAGGGCCAGGAGGTGAACTGTGACAAATCCATTCCTCTAGCAGAGATGGGGCACTGGAGGGGCAGCAGTTAGCATCTGGAGATGGAGAGCCCGGTGGTTCTCCGAGAGGCTGGTTGCAGTCAACAGAGGTGAAAGGGTCCAGTGGTTTTGGAGCGAGGCTGGAGATCTGTCAGATGCGTTGTGTAGCCATAGAGCCACCAAAGTGGGCTGTAGCCACACACCCCTTTTGGTGGCTATGAAGTCTGGGAGCTCTGCAGTCTAAGGAGTCTGCCTCTGGCTACAAAGCCAGGAGAGTCTACACTGAACTCTGCTGAGAGCTGGCCAACAGAACCGAGGCTTCACCTTATTAAGAGCTGGCTGATACGGAATGCACCAAGCCAGGGGCCTGCTCTTTCAGGCGGCACTAGGGTGGCTATACCTGCCCTTTAAAAGAGGACACTTATGAAAAATACACGTTGCAGGGCTGCATTGGTTCCAGTGCAGCCCTGCACCATGTATTTTTCATAAGTGTCTTCTTTTAAAGGACAGGTATGGCCACCCTAGGTAGCACCCAATACTTCTAATGGGATCTAGAGTGCAACTAGGGAGAGAGAGAGATTGAGGCTGGAGAGGGGAAGGATGCAGAACATCCAGAGAGAGAAGATGGACTTGGGACAAGTGAACTGTGTTTTATGAAGTGTGTTTGTGGGAATACCTGGAACACAGTACAATAAAGAACATTGGGTAAAGGGAAACCCAAGTGCAGTGCGCTGTTTTGGGAGGCGAATCCTGAGAATGCTTATGACCCAAGACCATCCTGTTACACTCTCCTTGTTGCACTGTGACTATTGTGTCACGGCCTACTCCTTCGCTCTGCTCTCCAGAAAGCAGGGATGCTGTTTTGTGAAATATGATCTTCACCCCCAGTCAAGCGCCAGTAACCAGAAGGCTGACATATAAACAATGGCGCTGGGGCAGGGCAGGCTGGGATACTGTAGGTAGCAAAGAACTGGAACAAGTCATGCCAGACTAATCTTGTTTAATTCTTTGATAGCATAACTACTAGTTTAGGAGATGAGGGAACACCATGGACATAAGTATCTTGACAGAATTTCACACAAGATCCTCATTGACAAGCTTGCAAAGTGTGGGCTGGAAGACTCTATAAGGTGAATTCATGGCTGGTTGAAGAACCGTACTCAACCGTACGATCACTGGTTCATCATAATAGGGTATTTTCAGACGTTACGAGACCACGCTCAACCACAGTCAATTCCCTGTGGTGGGGAATGGTCCCGTAATGTCTGTTGGGGAACCGGAAGTTCCCCCCCAGATGTTACCCATGCTCAATCCCCGCCGGGAATCTAATTCACCACGCGATCAGCTGCACCCGCGGGGCTGGCGCCGATCGCTTGGTGAATTATATTCCCGGCGGGGATGAAGGGGCCCGTCACATCTGGATGGCGATCACGGTCCGGAATCCCCGCCGGGATTCCGGGCCGTGGTCATTTCGGGTGGGCGCTGCGGCTGCATTGGCCCGCCCGTCTCCCCAGAGGGCAGGCGGTGGGGGAACGTGGGGGGGGGCGGGGGCGTGCGGCCACACGTTGCACCGCACGGCCCCTCCCCCTCCCTGCTTCCCCGCTAGGATCCCCCGGCACGTCTGTTGGCCGTGGCGAAGTGATCCCAGTGGGGAATCATTTGGGTGATTCCGGGACGGGGCGAATGCTGCCCAGTCTCGTCTGAAATCACCCATACTGGAGGGAAGTACTGATTGGAGTCACATAACGCACTGCCCTAGATTAGGTACTATTCAACATCTTTATTGTTGGATGGAGGAGTGGAGTGAATACTTATCAACTTTGCAGATGACACAAAACTGGAATGGGTAGTTAACACCCTGAAAGATAGAACTATTAATCTTGATAGGTTGGAAATATGTGCTGAAATTAATAAAATGAAGTTCAGCTGAGATCAATGTAAAGTTCTGCTTTTAGGGAAGAAAAACCAAATGCACAAGTATAAATTGGAACTCACTCCCTGTCCACATCCGCCTCGCCCCCTCCCTTCGTACCTTCAGATCCCTCCTCAAGACCCACCTCTTCCACTCTGTCCGCCCCGACTCCTCACTTCCCTCTCCTAACTCCTGCTGATACCCTCCATCCAGTACAATCTGTTACCTGAGGTCTGTGTACTTGTATCCTAACCACATGGACCAGCCAGCAATCATTCTTGATGTAACCAAGCCAAGCACGTGCACCTGAGGCCTCGCATCTTCGTGAATGTTACATCCCTTATCTCTCCCTCTGTTCCCCTTCCTTCATCTCCCCTCCCCCTTTTCTGTCTCTCATATTGTAACCCCTAATAATAATTCATAAAATGAGGCATACTTGGCTTGTCAGCAACACTTGTGAAAAGGATCTAGGGATTGTGGTTGCTCATAAACTAAACGTGATGCAGCTGCCAAAAGGGTTAATGCAATTTTAGGCTGCATTAATAGAAGCATTGTTTCCAAGTCAGCGAAAGTAATAATTCCACTCTGTTTAACATACATCAGAGACCTCACCTGGAATATTGTGTCATTTGGGGTATCTCATTTTAAGAAGGACATTGACAAATTGGAACAGGTTCAGAGGGCAACAAAGATGATAAAGGTTTTGGAAAACAAGTCTTATGAGGAAAGGTTGGAGAAACTGGGAATGTTTAGCCTAGCAAAATGAAGAGTAAGGGGAGACATAATAGCAGCCTTCAAATATCTAAAGGGCTGCCACCAAGAAGATGGCAGGGACCTGTTCTTCAATGCTACAGAGAGTAGGACTAGAAACAATGGGCTCAAATTACAGGAAGGGAGCTGCATTTTAGTTAGATATCAGGGAAACCAGTAAGAGCTGTTCAGCAATACAAGAAGTTACTTAGGAGCTTTTTAGACAAGCGGAATTTAAACCACAATTTAAACCTGCGACTCTTGGACACCTGCACAGGGGTGGGGGTGGGGCTTTAGATGCATCTCCGTGAACCGGAAGTCACCCAGGCACCGTTAGAAACAGTGGTGCTGGGCAACTTCTGGATGTTTTGAGACGTGGCATAGTACAGACCTCAATTATTGAGGTATTACTACGCTGCGTCTCAAAATACCCGGGAGTCGCTCAGCACCGCTGTTTCTAATGGTGCGCAGGCGACTTCCAGTTCACAGAGGAGTGTCTAAAGCCCTCCACAGAGGTGTCCAAGAGCCATGGGTTTTAAATCCCGCTTGTCTAAAAAGGAGGTTATAGATTCTCCATCACTGGAGGTTTTCAAAAAATGGGTTGGGTAGCCACCTGTTGGGGATGTAAGTTGTAGTCATCCTGCATTCAAGCAAGGGGATAGATTAGATGACCCTCAAGATTCCTTCCAGCTCTGATATTCCATGATTCCAGGGTGGCAAAGTGCTGGCAGCCCAGCAGGCCGGGATACTGTGGTAGTGGGGATAGCACAGCACTTGCACTCTGCAGACACTAACATGGCAGCAGGGCATCCAAGTGATTACGCAGCATCTTATCACTCCTGCTGCTATAGACATACCACAAGATGGGCTTGGAGAGGAGACAGATGGACAAAGCCACAGAGAGCACAGGGGTACGAGTGAAGACAAAGACCACTTATCAAAAGAGTGAGCCACACAATGGAAAAGCACAAGACCCTTCTTCTGAAGTCTAGCTTTTCCACTGCCCACACCCCTGCCATGATACCTTCCCTGCCTAGCTCAGGGTGAGGTAGCAGGGACCAAGCCACCTTCCTAATGGAGCATACTCAGCTCTGATGGGAAACACAGCCCTCTGTGCATGCTACTTCCATTTATCTCCCAGCCTTCCACTCACCTCTGCCTCTCCTCCTCCATTCTACCAAGAAGGCTTTAATGAAATCTGCCCTTAATTAAATCCACATTCATTTCCATAATTACCAGAAAATTGAAATTAGCCAGTCAACATGGCTGGAATGTATTTAGCACCTATCAATTGACCCTTTTGCTAGGGGGTGCTTGTGTGTGTGCAAGTGAAAGAGAGACCAAACTGATTCTGATATCAAAAGGGTGTCATTGATTCATTGCACCTTGCTTCCTCGGCTTCTGAGATTCGAGATTTGTTGTGTGAGGGCACTTACTGTCCCAGTCCTGAGATTTTCCCCTCCCAAAAAGCTCTGCTTATACCCCTCAGTCCTGACCTGTACCCCCTTGCTATCCCAGCCCTGGGCTCCACTCAGACACAGCGCTGATGATTCCCCTCAGTCCTACATCACTTCCTCCTGCTGTTCCAAACCTCCCCACCCAGTTCTGCCAATGACCATAAATTCCAGTCGTAGTCCCTTTCTATACCAGCCGTGTGCTCCCTCCCAACCCCCCACTCCTCTCCACTGCTCTTCAAATGCTTTTCGAGCCCAACCCAATAGTCCCTGCTATCCAAGCCCTGCCCACCCTAGCTCTGCCAATGCCCCTCAATCCCGAGCCAGAGCATCTTTACATTGGCACCCCCCAGTCGTGTGTTGCTGCATTCATTCCCACTCTCTGTCAGCTTTCAGTGCAGCCCAAGGCCCTTGGCAGCCCTTGTGATGCTCAGCTGTCATGAGGACTAGGTAAAGAACAGAAATTCAGGCCATGAATATTCATGGATCTTGGAGCTGGACTCGAGTGCTGTCGAGCTTGTGATCTGCCAAGCACATCTCACTGGCACCAGCTGCCACGAAGGGCCAGTTCGAGAGCTGTATGTGCTTTGTCTTTCATGGGATGGGCCCTCCAATTGGTGAACAGACATAGTACCAAGATATATTCTGTGCCTTACCTGACCAGTTACTGCTGAGAGCTGGTTGGCATTCCTTCTGCATAAACCAGTGGCAGGAATTGAGTATGGGCGAATTCACACATGCAGCAATTATCTGGATTTTTTAAAACTGGTTCTCAATAGTTTGCTGTTAACAAGTCCTGTTGCATTCACATGCATGCCATACCGATTTTAAGTACAGCGAAATAATGCATTCAGACCTTCTTGTAGTGCGTGCTTACCCGGCTGCTCAGTACGGTTCAGTTACAGGAAGTGGCCTGTGGGGAGCCAGAAGGTTGCTACTTTGTAGCAAAGTACAACTTTGCTACAACCTTTGCTGCAACTTTGCAAACTTTGCAACAACCTTTGCTACAACCTTTGTAGCAAAGGTTGCTACTTTGTAGAATCAGGGAGTAAAGAGGGAGAGCCTGAGGCTGCTGGAAAGAAGCCCCTCGCATTCTCTCCCTGGTTTCTTTCCGGTATCCCGCTGCTGCTACTGCTGCAGCACTACGGTAGAGGCAGAGGCAGATGATTGAAAGTCCCTTGGAGGGAAGAACTTTTTTGGGGAGAAGCATGGAGGGGAAACATGGAGGGGAAGAACTTTTTTGGGGAGAAGCTGGCTGCAGCCTGCACCCAGCGAGGCAACTACAGGGCTCCAGCTGGTCTCACTGCTTCCGGTAGGGGCAGGAGTAAAACAGCGCACTTGGAAGCACGGTTGCATTCACATCAGAAAAGATTACACACTAGTTAAAACCAGTACGATGTTGCTTTCACACTGCTGTTAAGTGCGGATTTATTGAAAACGGACAGCAAAAAGGTAGGTTTGAGTAGCTTTTCAACACGCATTGCTTTAGTGCAATATTGACTCCATTTAATCGAATTTAAGTGTTCAGACAGGCATGAAATATTCGTTTTTTTAAAAAAATCGCACAAATCAGAACGTCTGAATCCCCCCTATATTCTGCAAGTGAGATTATTGGCTGTTTTGCTTGGGTTAAGAGCTTTTTTGGGTGTGGTTTTTTTGGGAGGGTGGGTGTTTTCCTCCCCCCCCCCCACTGTTTGGGCTTAATTTCTGGGGAACAGTCTCCCTGGGCTTTGAAGGAAAATTTTGAGAAATGAAGGATCATTCCATGTCAATGGCACTCGGGAGAATATCTCCATGTGACAGTGGTGTAGGGGGACAGCATTCAGAACAGCTCCTCCACTTTGACCTCACCTCACCCCCAATCCCATAATTATGCCAGCAGCTCACATCCTGCTGCTGGGACATTCCAATACTGCTGGGGAGCAGAGTGACGGGAATCGTGAGGGAGCTGAAATTAAGTGGAGAACTGTCCTTTCTTTGTCCCAAACTCAAGGGAAGCATATCCCCATTGTTGCCTTCCCCCATCCCCATGTTTCCATCCATGTCTACAAGTGTCTGCATAACTCAGCACTGTGGGGGTGGCCCAGTCCCCCTGGCACATCAAAAGGGTGTCATTGGTTCATTGCACCTTGTTTCCTCAGCTTATGAGATTCCCTCAGCAAAACATTCTAAGGGGACCAGGCTTTCTATGGGTATTTCAAATGTGACACTACCACAGGTGGCCACGCTTATCCTGATTAGCCTTGCGATGGTCCAGGGAAGCCATGCCCGGACCGTAGTAGAGTGGGCTGTCATGCCTGATGGCCCGCTCTACCTAACTCTGGTTAGTGACTGGAGCTTTTTGGGGTGGATGTGGCAGCCTCATAAGCTGCTGCACCTGCCTGTGAGGGAGGGGGCCACGCCATGCTGATGCTGAGTAGTCGGGGGCAGGGCTGTGTGGACCATGTCTGCATGTCCCCCCCAGCCTCATGTTTGTTCGGCAGTGGGGCCAGATCCTGGCTTGGGCAGGGGTTCTTACCCCGGGCAGGATCTAAGCATGGCAGCGACTAGTGCCGTCATGTGTAAAAAATACCCTATGTTAAAAGGCCTGGGGGAGGCCTCCTTCCTGTGAGAGCATAAACTAAGCTGGTTCTCTCCGGGGAGTGGGAGTGGAGGGTGTATGCTGAACACTGCCTTTCGAGGGTGGATAGGCTAGGTAGGATGGCCCAAAGCTTTGAGGTCTACCTCTGGGTGCCTGCACCTGAACTGAGGATGTCACAAAGATTCTGGACCAGGGAGAAAGCTCTGGGCTTCCTTCAATCCCATAGTCTTGTGATGGAGCAGGTACTGGCCCTTTAAGGGTCACCTGGCCATCAGTACAGCCCCACCCTCTTCAGGCATTATAGACGCAGATACCAGGGCAATCTCTGATCCTGAAGAGGACGACCCCAGGGAAGAAGGTATCAGCTAAAAAATGTGGACATGGGGCTCAGGGAGAGCAGATCACCAGGAAAAGGGGTAAAGGCTGAGAACTTATCTCCTGACTTAAAGATTGGGAGTCCAGGAAGGACTTGCTTGCTGTGGCAGGGATCTGCATTCACTGTGCCTTTTCCTTTGCCACCAATGGGGAAAATGCAGTGAACATGGGTCCCTGGCTAGAAGTGTGTTTATTGCTGAACTGTCCCTAGTTTGGACACAATAAAACTGCTGTGGAAAGCGTGTCCATGGCCTCTGTGGCCCTCATTCTGTGAGGTTTCACATAAGGGTAGATATATAAGTTAAGGCTCTTACAAATAAATACCCATGCTTCAAAAAGCATGGAAATAGTAAGTTACGGCTCTCGCCTCAACTTGCGCACCATGTAATATTTATTGGGGCAGGGAGGAGCTTGCTGTCCCCAGTTTCAGTGGTGCCCCCAACCTGCAGAGGAAGAGGATTGCAGCTGAAAGACCAAGGCAAAGTGTGGGTGCATGGAGCCTAAGTTGTAAGCAAGCACAATATGCAAGACTGAACAAATGTCTTTACTACTTACATGGTGCGCAAGTTAAGGCATAAACCATGACTTACAATTTTAACTGAAGATTTACTTGGCTTTTTGAAAGGGTAATACACTAAATCCTTTTTATACAATATTTCCAGCTCCCAGCACGCCCTTCTCTAATGTACTATCCCCTATCCGCTCCCAAGAGTCCTGGCTCCCAGCTCCCTCTAGTGCAACCCACTAGCTCACAAGCCTGTAACAAACAACCAAAGAGTCCTGGCTCCCCACACACCCACTCTAACCACTAGCCCACACTCTCCTCCCAGAGAACCCAGGAGTCCTAGCTCCCAGTCCACCCTTCTCTAACTCACTAGCACCTACTCACCTGTAAGAGAACCCAGGAGTCCTCCTCCCAGCCCCATTATAGCCCACTAGCCCCCACTATCCTCCCAGAGAACCCAGGAGTCCTCGCTCCCAGCACACCCGTGTACTCTAACCCAGTAACCCACGCCTGCTCCCAGAGAACCTACAAGTCCTGGCTCCTGAACCCTCCCTATTATAATCCACTAACCCCACTCTCCTCCAACCGAAAACAGGAAGTCCTAGCTCCCAGTCTTTCCGCTCTAACCCACCAACCCCTGCTCCCCTCCCAGAAAATCCAAGAGACCTGGCTTCCATCTCCCCCATTGTAAAACCTCTCCCCATTTCTCCATCTGAACAAAACGTACTTTTGCTCCAAGTGAAGCTGCTCTCAGGGCAACCTGCCTCCAATCCGCTGTCAAACCTCAGCTGAAGTTTCTAAAACCTCCCTTTTTTTGCATGCAAAGCATCTGACCCCTGTGCTCAGAGTTAAGCAGCTCTGGAGCTCAGACACTTTGTATGCAAGAAAAGGGAGGTCATTGTTAGCACCTTCAGCACAGGAAAATAACAGCTACTTGAATGCAGCCCTCCTCTGTCCACCTTATAGGGACACATAGATAAAGCCTAGGTGAGTTTCGGTATGCAGAAACCACGAACATCCTGACATTATTTTTAAAAGCCATAGCATAAAATGGCAACTTCAAAACATCACAACTTCAAAACTACATGATCGATTTTCAAAACCTAAACACAGAAAATAACCAGAATCCACACTGGAATCTTCTAACACCTTTGCACCTCCAGAAAAATACCTTCAAATACACTTTCCCCCATCAATATACAAGGTTGTAAAAACCAGAAAACACACATTTGCCTCCATTTTCCAAACTCGTATAATTCAGCCATCTCTATAGGATGACTCACCTCAATTTTATAAGGAAAATAATTGTCATGATTTTAATCCAGAGATAGTGTATGATTTTAACAGTCAGCCTACTTGACTATAGAGCTGCTCCTGCAGCTCTATAATGATCTATTACAGGCCTTGACCTCACATAGTAAGGCCCCTAGCAGGAAAGGTGTAGCCATAATAGGTGCAGCTGTACTAGTGCTCACAAGCCTGGAGGGTCCACATACACAGAGCGCATAGGCACACTGGAGTGGAGGGCCTCCAGCAGGGGGCCCATTCCCACCTAGCTATGCCCCTGCCTAGCAGTGCTCTCTTCTTTGGATGCCTGGTCACATACTCTGCCTCCCTCCTCGCTTTCCTCTAGCCATAGTCAGGTGCTGCCTCGTACCTAAATGTGGGTCTCCTCTCTTCTTGCCTGGCTTGGTGCCTGCTGCTGTCAGTCCTTCAAGGAAAGGCAGAGCAGAATGGAGGCAGTAGAAGCAGTGCAATGGGGGGCTAGAGCCATGAGAAGGGAGCACCCCAAAAGAGATGTGGGAAGTCTGGCCCAAGAAAATCAGGGAGCAGATTTCTGCCTGCCCTGCCCTAGTTGCCAGCAGTCCTACAAATGGTGGTAAAGCCATCAGCCTCCCTCCAGGGAAGCTGCTGAGGAAAGGTGATTGGGAAAGGCTGAAGAGCAAGGTTCAGTTCTCCCCCTCCCCAAAGCCTGGTGATCAGTGCTGATCCGATAGCCCAGGGAGTGTCCTGCACTCGTAACATGAATTGATGGCGCTTGCACCCTCATGAAGGTTCCCGGAAGCTGAGAGAGAACCCGTATCTGTCCAGATGCCACAGGCATCTCCTCTGGCTCCCATGGGGCCAGGACACCTGGGTTCCATCCTTGGGACTGCCTGCAGCCTGCCATCTCTGGCTGAGTTGTTCGCTGTACTGTGCCTTGGGTTTTTTCATTTGTAAAATGGGAGCTACAATCCTTGCCTGCAGCCCAGGCTGTGGGACACAGAGGAGGGGAGTGGTAGGAGTTGATCCATTCCTACAGAGACCCTAAGCTGATTCTGAGAAATGAATGTGAATTAGCAGCTTGATTTATTGACTGAACGGTGCGCTTCCAAAGCAGCCCATCAGCTCTGTAGGCAGCCTCTACACCCCAGCCACAGCCCCGAGCCCCTGGCCCAGTCCCTCCAGCATGCTGCCATGGCCCAACCCAAGAATCTGTTGGAGCTACAACACAAGGCCAGGTGACACATGCCCAAGTCGCTCATTGCTTCGCGCCTCGTCCAGTGCTGTGGTACCACAAAGGTGGGCAAGAGTGTAAAATAGTGAGGGGCACATCCTCTCTTGGTTTCAGATGCATTATATCCTTAATTTTGACCACACCTCCCTCTCCTCTGCAGCAACAGGGTTGCAAGAACATTGCCATTCTGTCCCCTGCTGGCATTTAGATTGCCTAGGAGCTAGACAAGGGGTCAGAGATGCTGCCGTCAATTTAGGAAGTCAGGATGAGCCTCCGATGGTGTCCTGAGGCTGTTGGGGCCAAAATGTCTCCTCTGTATCCACAAGCCTCCCCCATCCCCCTCCAAAAGGAATGTGGGCCTGGCTAACTTGCCCTTTTCTCCTGCCCTGCTCCAATTTGGTGGTGAGCAGCCCCCCAAGAACCACACATGGGATGGATTTATTCCCCTTGTTTTTATTTTGTAGTAATTGTCCTCAATATAGAACTAAATAACACATTTAAAAAGCTGCCTCGCAGGAGTCTGAGAATCCCAATGGTATTTACAAACATTTGTTTTGCGTTTCTGTGTGGTTTTATTTTCTCTCCAGGAGGCATGAAAAAGGCTGCCCAACAGCATCCCTCCATCAGCACATCAGTGGGATCAAACAAGACGATAGCCCACATTAGCCTTCTCCAGGTGTGCTCCCACATGCCCTTCTATTAGGCATGCACCATGTGGCTGCCACAGAACCGCCACTCACAGCAAAGTCCAGGGACATCGTGGGCCCACCATGCGGGCCAATCAGGGCTAACGGGTGCCCACATATCTGTGTCTCATAAATTAGGTTCACCCACAGCCTCGCCAACATCCAGGTCTGCCAGCACAGAGTGCCACCTAGTGCGCCCAGCCAGCTGAAAGGCAGGGAGAGAGGCTGGAGCGAGAGAACGCTAGCACCACTGGTGGGAGCTGCCACAAGCACATGAAATATGGGCAGGGGACTGCCCATTTATTAGGCTGGACATGTTAAATGTCCAGGGGCTGCATGGACTGAACACAGACTCCAGTGGGCTATTGTCTTGTTTGTTAACACCCTCGGACGTTCCTCCATGGGAGAGAAGTGCAAGAACAGCATATACACCTGACCAGTTCACAATGCTAAGTCACAACACAACCAATGCAATGCAGTGAGGCTTCGCCAGGGGCAGTTCTCAACTGCCACCCCCACAAAGGACTCTCTCCTAGCCCACCAAATAGGCTATAATAGGCGCAGTTGTACTAGCACCCACAAGCCTGGAGGGTCCACATACACAGAGCGCATAGGCGCACTGGAGTGGAGGGAGACACCCCCCCCTGCTGGCCCCCAACCCTCTGATCAGCCCAGATCTGCTTCCTGTCATTTGCTCCTTAGACTGTTGGAGGCTGCCTTGTCACTCAGTGCATCTAGCATGAGTTAGACCTTCCATCCTTGCCCAACAGTGCCAGAAATCATCTCAGGTCTGCAGCCTCTTTTGGGAGGCCACCTCATCTCCAACTCCATGTACCGGTTTTCTTTATGAGTGCAGTGGCTGTCAAGGCCACAGAAAGGCTAAGAAGGGTCCTGGTAATGCTGGAAGCAGCTGGCAGAGACCTCCTGCATCTGAAGAGATAGTGAAGCTACCTATGAGCTTGGGTTCTGATTAGTATACGTGTGATTGACTGTGACATAGCAGTGTCTATTCTGTACAGTAGTGGTTCCCAAGGGGTGGTCGTTGGAGCACAAGCCCACAGTTAGTAGTCTGCAGCTGGACTACAGAATGGATTGTGGCCACAGCAAAGTGCAATCCATTCCATAAACGTTTCGGGGGGAATGAGGGACAAGGTACGACCTGATGGCCACAGGACCAATGGAGACCAAAGCAGCTCATGTTGCACAGCCACAGCTAGGTCACTGCTGTCTCCAACAGAAACATGATGGCCTGCAGGAAATGCTGAGGGTGGTCTGTTACTCCAAAAAGTCTGGGAAGTGCAGGCACATGCATTACTGCACTCTTCTAATTAGTGAGCTTCTAATACTACTTCCTAGAGAGCAAGGGAGACCAGTGGCAGAGCTGGGGGGCAACGCTTCAGAACACAAAACTCCAAGCCAAGATTTTACATGTTGTCCAGAAGTGGTGACTTCTTTGGTGTATGTGAAAGCTCCCTCTATTTTTTGGAAAAATTTCCTCACTATGAAGAGCTGGGCAATGGGGCGAGTTACTTTGGGAGACTGTGGAATCTTCTTCATTGGAGGTTTCAAAAAAACAGCTGAACTAGTAACTGTATGTAATGCTGGAAGGATAGGGCATCTTTTCTTGGAGCGAGGTTTGGACTGGATATCCCCCTCCAACCCTAGCAGCTATAGCAATTAGGATGTCTAGCTCTTGCAGAGACAGGGGGGGGGAAAGGGAGGTGGGAATATAGGAGACAGGTATTTTTCTCCTTTAAGGATCTTCCTTTCTTCAACAAAATGAGAGTCTTCCTTCCCCCTCCCCTCCCCAAGGTACATGCCCTCTGGAGAGGCCTCACTGCATAATTACAACAGGAAATCACTTTTGTTTGTTTAAAAAATCTCTTCTACTGAGATTCTTCGCCTTTTTAAAAAACATTTTCTCATTTTTTTTTCTTCATCTTTTCAACAGTGACTGAAACTGAGGTAACATCTGTGACACTAAAACCTCTTCTATGGGGAAGAAGGTTCAAAACCCGACAGCCAAAGGAAGGGAAAGTAAACCCTAAATGACGAGAAACAACAACAGCAACAGAAAGTATCACGCACACACATCCCCACACCCACCCACCCCGAGAAAAAAACGGAAAAATAAAAATAAGAAAAGGTCTATGTAGTGTTCCAATTCCTTATCTACATTATTGCACGAAAAATCGAGGACAGTGAGGGACCTAAGGCAAAAAGGAGAAATTGCGGCTAAAATATCTAAGTCTGTGCAATGCCTACCTCTAAAAAACTCTAGCCCTGGCAGGCACCCCTAGAGCACAGCAGGGTGATGCCAAGAGAGGGGGAGGGGACAACTGTGTTCACTCAACACACCTGGATGTAGACTGTTGAGGCAGTAACAGTGGAGGACGGTGTCGGGTCACACTAAGGGAGGTGGGGAGACATGGCGGGCAATGGAGTGTGAATGGCAGAAGTGGATGGCATTTCCTCCCCCCAGCCTGGCTGAATCACCCTGCCAAAGGGGGGAATGATGGTTGGGTTGGTCAGGGTGGCAGACAATTGGTGTCCATGCTTTGGCAGAGGTTGGAGGGGGTGGTATGGTACGTATTGATTATACAGGAGATGTGCCTTCGCTCTTTTCTCAAGGTTGGCGGAACTGCTGCGAGGTGCTCCCTGGTGGTGGGTTTGGATGGTGGACGGCTGCCTTGTGTCTGCTTTGTAAACTGCTGTTGCTTCATAATAGCATTATAGCCCTTTGTGCGGTAAGTGCATGAGCCCAGGCAGCCCCATGCCCACTGTCTGGTTCTGAAGGGAGTCAGGGGAGCTGCCCACTATATAAAGGGACTGAGCTAACCTCACCAAAGTCTGCTCAGTCCCCCTCTTTTGCCACATGGGGGAGGGGGGGGGGAAGGACACAGGGCAACAGATCCATTGCCCACAGAACCCCCTAAGTTCCTAACCCCCACCAGAATAACCCACAGCCAGTGGTGCCTGGGCAGGGAGAGCCAAGGGCTCACCAAGAAGGGCCCAACGCATATCAGCCTCCTTTCGACTGGCATGAATCAAGCTGGCTGCTCCAGGCAGGGTTAGGGAGGGATAATGTGCAAGGTCACAAGTGGCCTGGTCCCTGATCGAGGGAGGAAGAGTCCCTCTGTGCATGCCCTTCGTGGGCCAGGAGAGAGCCCATTATTCCACACACCCCTCTCCTCAGCTCCCTGCCCTTCTGGGCTCCAAACTGCTTGTAACCCAATCCCACAGCCCACTCATACCCAATGACTTCTGGGAGGCCACTGCTCACCCACCTAGCAGCTGATGTCATTTCCCCTGTGTCATGTTCCACCTTAGCACCCCAAACCTTGAGGCCAGTCCATACAACAGCCTGCATGGGCAGCAGCTTTGTTACCCACCAATAAGTCATCGCTGTCCCTTTAATTTAACCCTTCCAGTGACCACCTGACTTCTGAAAGTGTACCTTCTGGGGCATTATCTGGCCTCTGTGGTGCCTGTGTGCCAATGGCACTAAGAGTCAGGGCATTCCCCACACAGGCACGGAGGTAATTATGTGGACAGTCAACAGTCTTCCCAGTGGAACCTGCCTCTTTGCAACTTGTACAGTAGAGGGTGCCACAGAGCTTCACATGGCAGGATATAACAGGGAGGCAATTGGTGGCTGGGGCAGTGAAGCCCTTCTTCTGAACATTCACTGTGGCCCCACCCAGCCCAAGCTGCTCTCTAGCCTCTATTCTTCTCCATCAGAAGAGCCAAGTTTGCCTCACCCACTGCCAGAACCCTCAGCTCTCTGCCCTCCTTGCCAAGCTGCTTTCCCACCTCCCACCACTAGAAGCTGCTCCCTCTCCCACTTCCAAGTGCCAGGCGGCAGCAGGAGGCTCCCCTCCCCGCTCCACTCCATAGGGAAAGTGTGCACAGAGCCAGGGTAGGGAGAGACAGGGAGGAGGTTTGGAGGGTCAGCACAGGGTGATGACAGTCCAGTGGGGAAGGGGGAAGAGGAGGTTCCAGGTTGCTGGAAGAGCAACCAGTCCAGTCCTGAATGTAGGTTTCCAGTTACTGCATATGCAAATCAGCTCTGGGTATTTACATACATGAATTCCAATTAGAGACTGGTGTTTTGTGCAGACCTGGTGAGAGACAGGTGTGATTGCACTGGAGTCACCTCCTTCCTCCCCCGGTAACTCCTGCTGATCGCTGGGGCAGCTCCACTGACTGTCTTTGTTGTGGGCTTGTATCCTCTATTTGGCTGGCCTCCCACCACTACTCCCTTGGTGACTCCCAGCTGCTCTTAGGTTCCGTATTGCCACTCTCCCTGGGGTTATCGCCCCCCAGCCATGACACTAGTTATGCTTTCGACTCTGGCACTCTATGACTCTACAAGCCTTGCTCATAATTACAGTTGACAGCGTGGCGCCAGCCCAGAGTTACCACAGGCCAGGGCATCATGGGCCTGCTACCACCAGCAAAGTGAGGGATCACAGTTCCTTACCGGGGTATCACTCTCTTTGCCCCTTGAGTGGGGCCTGGTGCCCAGCCCCCTCCAGAGGAACAGAGACAGGAGGTACCCCCTGGAGGGTGATGGGGGTGGACTGATACACACAGACACACAATAGACTGCTGCTAGGCTAGCTACATTGGAGGCAGTGGCTGGGGCTCTCTGGGGCAGGAATACATCCCACAGTGGTGAACAACAGGGACTGAACTGGCCCTCTAGCCACTCTGAGGAAGACAGCTCACTCAGCCATCGCCTGGTCCTTCCATGCCCCAGGAGAGACATGACTTGGTCTTACCCTGTGCCTCCCTCTTATCCCCTGATGACAAATGGCCTTGCCCTGCCGTGTGCTCCCCCATCCCCCCAAGGGAGGTGGCCTGGCCCAGTCCAGCCCTGTGCTACTCGATACCCTGATGAGAGATAACTGGGTCTTGCCCTGTGCTTCCCCATCTCCAATGAGAGATGGCCTGGTCTGGCCCTGCACTCTCCCATACCCAGATGAGACACAGCCTGGTCCTGCCCTGCGCTCCCTCACCCTCCGGTCAGACGCAGCCTGACCCTGGTCCAGGCTCCCCCACCATGTAGTGAGAAACAGCCCAGCCCTGCTTCACACTCACTCTTCCCCATGTGAGTATGGTTGCCATTTCTCAGTTTGACCGTGAGACCTATGGGAGTCCAAGGGTCAAACAGCAAGAAGTGACAACCCTAGGGTGAGACACAACCTGGTCCTGCCCTGCATTCCTCCATCTTCCGGTGAGACAGCCTGGTGCTGCTCTGGGCTCCCCCATCCCTGTTAGGCAGGCTGGCTCTCACTCTCTTCTCCCTCAAGACCCTCAGGCTAGAAGCAGAATGGCAGCTGGAGCAGGAAAGGAGCCAAATAGGTCCCCCAAACTCTGCCAAGGCCTCCCCCTATATTGGCGTCATCATCCTCCTATCTGGGGCCACCTTCCCCTGCAACCCACTGCCCTGGCTGGGAACCCTGCACGTCTGTGCTCCCATATCCACTGGTGAGACAGCCTGGTCCTGCACTGGGCTCCCCATTCTCAGTGAGACATGGCCTAGTCCTCTCCTGTGCCCCCCCATTTCCCGGTGGGAGAGAGAGGGGAGGATTGTGCTGGGTGGCAGGGTCTCAGTGGGGCCAGAAACTCTCTCTCAAGGCCATGCCCAGTACCTTTATCTGGCCCCGGTGACCCTTCAGAACCTGCTGTATCATCTTGGTCAGTGCCTACTCTCCTAGCCCCATCTCCACCAAGGCCCTGTCCCCAATCCAGCTCCATTGTTACCACCAGCACTGTTTGACAACAGCTCCCACCCACCCCACAGATAGATGTCCCAGTACTGATCCCTGTGACAGGAGGGTGCAAGCAGGATGGGAGGTGGCAGGATGAGCTTCCAAGTGGGCAGTGGTTCCAGATCACTGTGCCATGCTTGGTCCTTTCCTTGCTCAGCTCCCTGAGTCTGTGAGATGCCCGCTGCCTCCCTGGGGCTATTCCACAGGACGAGGGTCATCAAGATTTTTTGCTTTGGGAGACATGGATCATGGTCCCTTTCGGTACAGAAGGTCCCATTGCACCCTGGTCCCAGGCACAGGAGGGGTGCCATGGCACTGACATCATGTCTGCAGGCTGGCTGAGAAAGAGGGGCCCAGCGTCCCCATTAGACGCAGATCTCTATGGCCGTGGCCAGCACCATCTGCCCTTTGCCTTTGTCCTGCCGCCCATAAGTCCTGCTGCTGCCCCCTGGGGAGGGTAGGCCCGGCTCGGAGCCTGAGAGCCGGGAGCCACTGCCTTCTGTCAAGATGGTCCTCTTGAGCGGGGTGGGAGTGCAAGCGCTGGGGGTTTCGTGGCGGTGAGGGCCAGTGGAGAGCTTGTCCCCTGTGTGCTTGCGAGCACGGTAGGAGGGCCGACGACGCACTTCTGACATCAGGTCATATTTGATGAAGAAGAAGACCTCCTTGATGGGACAGCGCTTGTCAGGGTCGAGGGCCAGCAGGCGCTGGAACATGCGCAGCGCGTTGTCTGTGAAGCGGCGCCACTGGGAAGGCAGGCCTGTCAAGCGGCCCTTCTGCCACCGCACAAACTCTTCAAAGAAGGTGTCTGAGGCCGAGGCCGCTTCCCATGGGAAGTTGCCTGTCAGCACACAGAAGATGAGGACTCCAAATGCCCAGACATCGATGCTGGTGTCCACGGTGAAGCCCTCAGCCCGGCCAGCTTGGCACACCTCAGGTGCTGTGTAGGGAATGGTGCCACTGATGCGCTTCACCCGGCAGCCCACCTTACGCGTCATGCCAAAGTCAGCCAGCTTGACACGCCGGCAGTCACGGTCAAAGAGCAGCACATTCTCTGGCTTGATGTCCCGGTGCACCAGGTTCTTGCTATGCATGTAATCCAGCGCCAGGCCCAGCTGCTGAACACAGCGCTTCACCATGTCCTCCGGCAGCCCCACCTGCAGGCATGGGCACAGAGAAGTTAGTGCCAGGCACAGGGGGGAGCAGAGATTTTTAGTTTAGGGCACTGCGCCTGGACACACCCACAGGGGGTGAAAGGGATACAGGTATGGGAGTATTACCACAGGGCACTGGGCAGGGCACAGGGTGGGACAGGCATGGGGCAGACAGCATTAGAACAAGGCATAAGGCAGGGGCACAAGGTGAGGCAGTGGCAGGCACAGGGCAGAGTGTTAATAGCACTTGAGGGACTGGCACAGGGTAGAGAGCATTAGTGACAGGCACAGGCAGAGAAAGAAGTGGGGCAGAGCATTAGAGGGACTGGCACAGGGTAGAAAGCATTAGTGACAGGCACAGGCAGGGACAGAAGTGGGGCAGAGCATTAGAACAAGCAAGCACAGTGTTAGTGCATGGCATAGGACAAGGCATACCCACAACAATGGATCCAGCCCCCAGGAGCCCCCTGGATCCACAATGATACAACCCCTGGAGCCTCTCTGATAACCAGTATGCCCCTGATTTAATCCCTCTTCCCCAGTGCACAGGCAGGGCTGGGAGGCACAGGCTGTGGATGAGTGCAAGGCTGGCAGCCTGTCACAGGCACACTTAGGCCCATCAAAATGGTGCACCTGTTAGCACAGTCACAGTCCCCGTTGCCAGCATCAGACAGCAAGCCCTGCTCTCAATGGACCAGTATGAGGTCCAGGCCTGATGGGAGAAGTACAACCAAGTGCTCCCCTTACAAACATGGGAGTGGCTTAGCACAGCTAGCTCCCACCCCTGGCTGGCCCCTTGTGCCTCCATAGCTACCACTGGGTAACAAGGTGCCCAGACCTGGACTTGTGAGAACCACAGGGAGAGGGGCCCCAGGAACCACATTGGCTCCCTAGATCCAGAGCAGACTACCCACTGGCCCCTTACTGTACTGCGCCTGCCCTTTCCAGGGCTCCCCTGATGAGACAGTGGGTGAAAACAGACACGCACATAACTCCACTTTTAACACAGCTTTAACATTTCTTATAGCCGCCCCGAGCTGCTTGCAGGAGGGGCGGGATAGAAATATATTAAATAAATAAATAAATGTGTTTATTTATTTAGATTTCAACCCGTCCTTCCCAGATGGCTCAGGGCAGTGTATAAAAACAATACATATAAAATCACATAAAAACACAAACCCTCAACCTTTCCCCTCCCCAACCTGACCACAAACCCCACAAAAACCCCTCCCCAACCACCCCCTCATACTCCTACCCCAAACACCCACCAAAACTCCCATTCCCTATCCCTGCCCACCTTAACAAATAGAAAGGTCTTACACCGCCTCCAGAAGACACCCAGGCTCGGGCTCAGACGAACCTCTGGGGGAAGGGAGTTCCATAGCATCAGGGCAGCCACTGACAATGTCCCCCTGCGAGACCTCATCCTACGAACAAGACTAACAGATGGCTCCCACAGGGAGGCACTCCTGGCTGATGGCAGGGGCTGCAGTGGGTCATGGAAGGACAAGCAGTCTCTTAGTTAATTATTTAACTAAGTATTATTTATTTAACTTAGTATTATTTAATGTTTATATGCAGCCCTTGGGGGAGGTCGTGAGAGGGTTCGGGGTGCGTTGTCACCAAATGCTGATGATACTCAGCTGTACCTCTCTTTTTCAACTGACCCAGGTCCTGCGGTCTCATTGCTTTCCCAATGTTTGGAGGCCGTGGCGGATTGGATGTGGCACAGAAGACTGAAGCTCAACCCCAATAAGACGGAGGTGATGGTGGTGGGGAGAGTGAGGGAGGTGTTGGCCCCCCTGATTGGGGGGGTTCGCCCTCCTGTAGCTCAACAGGTCCGGAGTCTGAGGGTGGTGCTGGGCGCGGATCTCCGCCTGGAGCAGCAGGTAGAGGGGGTGGTGAAGGCTGCCTTCCGCCAGTTGTATCTGGTGCGGAGGTTGCGTCCGTACGTCTCTGGCCCTAACCTGGCCTCCCTCATCCATGCCTTCGTCACCTCGAGGCTGGACTACTGCAACACGCTCTACGTGGGGCTTCCCTTGTTCGGAGGCTGCAGCTAGTGCAGAATGCGGCGGCCCGCCTCCTTTCAGGGACGAGTCGCCGGGACCACATAACACCTGTGCTCCGGGCTCTGCACTGACTGCCAATAGCGTGCCGAGCCAGGTTCAAGGTACTGGTGTTGATTTATAAGGCCCTTTACAGTCTCGGCCCCTCATACCTCAGGGATCACCTCGCCCTCCGCGTCCCAGAGCGGCTCCTTCGGTCTGCCGGGGGTGCCTTCTTGGAGGTCCCCCGTGTTAAGCGGGGGACCACAATGGAGAGGGCATTCTCGGTGGTTGGGCCGGGCTGCGCCTTTGGAATTCCCTCCCGGAGGAAGCTCGCCTGGCCCCAAGCCTTTTAACATTCCAGCAAGTTTGTAAAACCTGGCTGTTCGCCCAGGCCTTTGGGGAGGGGGGGAGGGGGGGTTAGTGGGTTTTTATCACCCTACCCTTCCTTATTATTCTTTTTTTTTTTGTCCTTTCCCTGTTTTATCTGTAAGATTTTTATAACAGTTTTAAATGTTTTAAGGATGTTTTATTTTATTTTTTAAAATTTGTTAGCCGCCCCGAGCTGCTTGCAGGAGGGGCAGGGTATAAATGTATTAAATAAAATAAATAAATAAATAAATAAATAAATATTAGTTATGTGGGGTCCAGCCCATGTTCCAGGGCTGCACTGGCACCCTATGCAGCACTGCAACATTATTTTGTATTTATTTTAATTTGTTATCCTGCCCTTCCCGAAAAAGGCTCAGGGCAGGCAGCTTACAAATAAAATATAAACGTAAGATATAAATCATATATAAAGCATATTAAAAAGTCCATAAAAACAATAAATGGAAAACCTCAAAAAAACCCAACCCTCCCAAACCCACCCAATAGCACTTCCCCATGTCCCACATCTAACCCCCGATCACAACCCTACACCAAACCCCCCATCCCCTATCCCTGCCCACCAAATGCCTTACAAACAAAAAGGTCTTACGCTGCATCCAGAAGACATCCAGGCTCAGGCTCAAACAAATCTCCAGGAGAAGGGAGTTCATCAGGGCAGCAACTGAGAACGCCTCCCTGCGAGCCCTCATCATATGAACAAGGCTACCAGACAGTACCCACAGGGAGGCACTTCTGGCTGATCGTAGGGGTCGCAGTGGGGCATGGAAGGGCAGTCTCTCAGATATGTGGGGCCCAGACCATAGGTAGGGCTTGCGTAAGAAATGTTAAAGTGGTGTTAGAGTTAAAGTGGAGTTAATGTGCATTCTGTTTTCACCCAGCATCACACACACACCCTCTCCACACTGCCTTGAAGGGGAAACATCAGGCACTGCTTTGAACACTGCCCTGTACTGGCTCTAAAGGGGGGACCATCAGGCAAGGGCAGGAAGATAGAGACCTGTCTGTCAAGGGTTTCTGTGGCCCTGGGAAAATCATATTAGTACAGGAATGGAGAGCCACAAGGGACTGTCCCCATTAGAGACACGTGATGGGGTGCAATGAGCTGGGTGGCTGAGTCGGGCTGGCAGCACCCAGAATTTGTCACCCAGGAAAAGACCCTGCCTCCCATAGGCTCAGACCATCAGCCCCTACAGGCAGGGGCAAAAACCCACCTCCTCCTTCCCTGATGATCCTGATTCCTCTGGTGGGCAAGGGAGGGGGTCCTGCTCATCTGCCTCTCCAGACAGAGGGGTCTGCAGCCTCCAGGATACATGGGAGGGGTTTCTCATAGGAAGGGTTGATTGAATTTTCCCCATCGGCAGCAATGGGGAAAATATAGTGAACACAGGTTCCTGCATAGGTCTCCCCACACACCTCAGAAGTCAACACCAGATTCAAGCCAGACCAGACCAAGCAAGGGGGCCTGGAGGGAAGAGGCACAGGTCGTTTAGGGTGGGGAGACATCTAAGATGCCTCCCTTCTCTGTGCACTAGCTCCAGCTGAGGCAATGTAATCATCACCACTAATTATATTTCGAGTCTCTCTCCTCTGCTTTTAACCATCCTTCTGTTTGCACCTTTAGTTTCCGATCAGAGCACATGGCCCATCCTCTCCACAGAGCCAAACTGGCTGGCCCCAGCATACAGTGGCTTGCCCTTTGATGGCTACATCTCTCTACTGTCCGGGTTTGAATCCCTTTCTCACATTGATCTGGCCACAAAGCACAGAGAGGCATTTCCCCTGCTGCTGAAATGAGAGCATATCTGGGGTGGGAGTAGCCAGCGGTTTGGTACCTCAAAGGGAGAGGGAGGGCTCAAGCCCCTCAAACTCAAGCCATGTTGGGTTCCCTGCCCCCATGGAGCACCGTGATGTCACATTTCATGGGGGTAGGGCCACATGAGTCAGGGGAATATCTTAACCCTGCCCCATGGAGCATTGTAGTGTAACTTCAATCCATGTGGGTGGGGCCACGTAGGTAGCTGGAGCCTTGGTTTTACATCTCACCCATGACAACACAGTGCCCCTGGACAGGCACCCCAATACTCTAGTGACCCCAGAACTCTTCACTAGAATGCCCAGTTCCCTCCTCCCTGCCCTCCTAGGCCATGTGGATGTAAACTGAATCATTCCTTGCCCCACTGTATTCTCCCCTGGCTTAGATGTGAACAGTTTCAGGGTGCAAGCCCAGTAACAGTGAGATCTCCCCCTTCGAAGCTCCAAACTCGTCTGGCCCTGCTTAGCTTGTGAGGAGGAGCCAGTGGGGGAGGATCCAGGCCAAGAATGTCTTCATGGGAGGAAAGGTTTCTGCTGCTGGCCCTCAAACCCCGTCAAAGACCATGGGCATTGCAGATGTAGAGCAACTCTCAGGACGAGACCTGAGGAAAGGGAAACGGGAGGCCCTGGCCCAATACCTGTGGTGGGATGATGTCAAAGAGGTCTCCGCCAGGCGCATACTCCTGGGCAAAGACGTAGCAGTCTTCGGTCTCAAAGACCACGTCAAAAACCTTGATGATGAAGGGGCTGGAGGAGAGCGTGTTGGTGATGCTGAACTCCCGCAAGAAGCTCTTCAGCTTCGTCTTATTCTTGTTCACAAACTTCAGTGCCATCTTGGTTCCTGCCAGGTTGAGGGTGGTGAAGAGATGGCTCAGTGCATGGGGGAAGAGGGAGGAGGGGAGGCTCACAGACCACTGTTGGGGAGAGGGGTCCCAGAGGCCACATTTCCAGCTAGAGAGGGCCTTGCTATGGGCTTCAGGCTGCTTCCAAGGTCTCTGGCTCTTAGTCTGAGCTCACTCCCCGCTCTGCCCTCTGAGGGTAGAAGGTGAGGAAAAGTGGAGAAGCAAGTTCCAAGTGAGGGAAGCACCTCCTTCCATATGACCCCAAGTTACTCCCCTGGCCCCATCAAAATGGCAGCAACTCTACCCACTTATCCAAGTGCTGGGAAACCTAGATACCAGCAGGGGGCAGCCACCTCTTTCATTTTGGTCCTCTAGACCTTCTGCCCCACCTGTTCCTGCCTCCCTCTCCCCCATTCCAGCAGCCCTGCCTTCCCCTCGATCCCCAGTAGCCCTGCCTCCCCCTCAACCCATTGGCCCCTCTCATGCCCCACTGACCCTTACTCCTCCCCATATTCAGTGCTGCACTACCTCCCCACCTCTTTGCCTGTGTTCTCTGTGCCCCTTTCTATACAAAACCAACAGAACCACCACCTGCTTCCAAGAAGAGCTGAGAGATCTCAAGGCGCTAGCCCCACTCCCTGGTCTATGGGGTCCTTCCTCACTCCTTTTGCTGCTAGTATGGTGTGCTGCCCCAGTAAGGAGTACTGCTCACCTGTGCTCTTGTGGGACACCAGATCTACCTTGCCATAGGTGCCCTTGCCCAGCTCACGGATGAGGTCATAGTGTTTGTTGATCTCGGTGCCAGAGAGCGTGCGGATGGCCAGCGACTGCATGTCTTCAGTGATGAGCGGCACCCCACAGCAGGCCAGCTTGCGCGATGGCTCCTGCTCAATGGAGCCTGCACTCATGGTCGTGCTGCAAGAGACATGCAGAGTCAGGAATCAACTGGCCCCAGCAGGGGCATCACAGCACTGGCCCCAGCAGGGGCATCTCTGAGCCAGAAAGGCAGGGGCCCTGCCCTTGGCCCAGTTCCCTGATCCCTGGAGGGCCGTGGAAAGGGAAAGGGGTGTAGGGCTGGATTCGGTGTATTGCTCTGTTTAGCTGCTGCTACCAGGAGAACAAAAAGGAGGAGGGATAAAAAGGGACATGTTCAACCCCTGAATTTGGGACACATGAAACAGTCCGCACCTTAACTTTACCTCTCAGGGAGTTGGGGCAATAATTGAGGGAGCTGCTCCCTGCACCACTCTGTCCCCCACCAGCATTTCAATTTCCTGCAAACAGGATGAGTGGATGGAGCCACTGCTATTGTAGAGGATCTAGGAAAAAGGGAGGTGTGCCCCCACTTTACTACTTATGTATTTATTTATTTAAATTTATATCCTACCCTGTCCTATAGGCTCAGGGTAGGTTATGGCATAGATTATATTTATAAATCCCTATAGATTATATTTACAAATCCCTAAACAAGCACCCCAAATCCTATCTCCACCTGCCAAATGCTTGGCAAAATAAAAAGGTCTTACACTGCCTCTGAAAAATACTCAGACCGCTATTATTTAACTGACTGTTACTGTCTACTGCCCCTAACTTGGCTCTTGTCCGCACAGAAAGGGTCGGCACGCCCAGCACACACAGATCAAGGCCAGTGCGTGCCTGATTCACACTCTGCTCTCAGCACAACTCTGGCCGAGGGACTGCAGGTCTGGTGCTGGGGGGGACTCTAGGCTGATCTATGTGCAAACACCCACCTTCTCAGAAGGGGAGCTTTATCTGTCAAGTGTCTCTCTACCTCTCTCTCTCAACATGAGGCCAGCAGAGTGGGGGCAGTAAAGCTATGCCCAGCATTAGCTCCACAAGGACAAGCAACAAGTGCTGGATCTGGGAATGCCAGAGCAATCCACCTGCTCCCCCACCCCGAGTCAATACAGCACCCAAGAATCCTGCTCTGCCTTCATCACAGACACAGCCCCTGTCTCATCTAGCATCCACTAGCCAGAGACAGCATGCCTCAGCACAAACAGCCATTCATTAACCCTCCTGGCACCCCAATGAAGGACTGTAGAGCCACTGCACCCAGCTACAGAAGGGAAACGGGTGCAGAGACATGGAAGGAACCCTTCACTTTCCAAGCAGTGGGGGCGATACAACCAAGTTCCACAGGCTGGTGCGCTGACCACTAGGCCCTCGCTCCTCAGAACAGGGAACACACTGCTGACCTGATAGGATTTTACTGGAGAGAGGAGGGCTTTGCCCTGACCCCTGAAGCCCTAGTCTGCCCTCCCCTCCCCAGACACAGGCAGGAAAAGGGCTTTTCCACTCTCCTGGCTACCTAACCCTTACCGTCAGGTTTGGACTCTGCTGGGGTTGGGCCCTTGAGTGTCTCTGACCAAGGGAAGCCACTGGGCTCCATACCTGCTTCCTCAAGTGTTTCTTCTAGGTAACACCTGCCATCTGGCTACTACAGCAGGATTTGAATCAGGGACCTTCTGCTCTAAAAGCATCGCTTTCTACAGCCTGAGCTACAAAGTCAAAGCACCAACACTGACCTGTCACCAGCCACTTAGCCTCTGTGGCTCAGGCAGCAGCTGGGACTCATAACCCTTCATCCCAGTGGGGACATGGGGCATTTTTACACACACCTGCTTTATCCTGGACTTCAGGGTTTGGTAAACTCACGTGTCAGGGGCCATCACATTTCATGGCCCGCTCTCACTTACAAGTCCGGGTCTCAAAACATGCAGGAGTTGCCCAGCGCTGCTGTTTACAATGGCCTGGGTGACCTCTGTTACGGGTGACGGGGATGAGTGTCTACACCACTGTGAGTTTACCAAACTCTGACTTTGAAGTCCGGGAGAAAGCTGGTGCGTGTAAAAATGCCCTTCTGTTTTGCAGCTCCAGCTCTATACTGATGCAGTGCCGCATGCAGTCACATGGTATGCTTCCATTAGAGAAAATAGTCCCTTCCCTACAGGCAGTAACAACAATCCAAAACAAGGATGGGGTGGGTACAGCTCTTCCCAACTGGCCCTCTGAAGTCTTTTGACTCCTCCTGCCCCATGGCAATGACTCCATTCGCTCATCTAGCTACTGGGAAATTTGAATCCTAGTGGGGAAGCATGGTGGCACTAAAAGCTGTCCCTCCCCCCCACCCACACACTCAATTTCAGTCCTACATGTCCCTCCTACACCCCAAACACAGGGGAGACATATGTCCTCACCATTTTTACTTCTCCCCGAGCATGGCAGGGATAGCTGTGCCACTCTCAGAGCTGGAGGAGACACTGCCGTAAAACAGGCACCCAGGCTCACTGGCCAGTGCAGGGGACTGGGCCTAGGGTGAGTGTTTAGTACGGTTAAATTACTGGGACGGGCAGGGGTCTCAAGGAATTCCCTTCCCATCACAGAAGCTTCCCCTTGCTGGTGGGAGATGGAGCGGTATCTCTCCTCTCACCGCTGGAGGGAAAGGTTGCCCAGGGGGCTCCAAGAACATTAGGCTGGCATCTCTGGAAAGCAAACAACTTTCCTGAACAGGCACCTTTCAGCAGGCTGCAGCAAAGTAAGGTAAGAGGCAGCCTTCCCAGCCCCATGCCCCTGTACTCACTGGGCCCATTCCAAGCAAGAGAGACAGCTGTCTGGCCACACACTGCAAGCAAAGGGAACCCGAGTCCAGGCCCCTTTGTTAGAGGCAAAAAAGAGAATCTGGTCACTGCAAGGGAATAACTCACTTCTGGATATGCACCACGTGAGGCCCCACTGTAACTAACTAATACCAGTGTGTGTAAGGGGGCAGGGGGCGAGTTAGAAACAGACAACTGTGTAAATATAAGAACCATACATCAAAATGCCAGAGTGACTCCATTTTCTATATGGGACTAGGCAGGGGTGGCAGAGTTTAGCCCAGGTGGGATTGGCTGTGCCCTAAATGACACACTTCTCTGACTGATCCACAAATGGTCTCTCAGGGATTGCTCATCCCTCCCCGCCATTTTCCTGCAAAGGGCACTGACCACACGTGGTGTCTGAAGTATTTTCCAGCTCAGACTGAGACTAGATTATGGTCCACGGCTGAATATTTGGGAGTAAAGTACCCCAGGCCCACAGCCTCAGAGCGGGAGCTTCCGCCCCTTCCTGGCCTGATTCATTCTGCCCCTCTCACTCAGAGACCATTACATTTGCATCTTGAATCAGGAGGCAAGAAAGGGACTGAGCTCAAAGGACATTAACTGTGTAGAATTTCCCCTGTAGTTACGCTCAGCTGCAGTCTCCACCTCCTAGTTATTGGGATTGGTGACTGGTGGTACACAGATTTAAAAAAAGAAAAGAAAAAAGCATAACTACAGCATAATTGTGCCACAGACACAGTGTAACTAATGTATTAGTTACCCCATCCCACGACTGCAGTATAAGTACAGTGTAACTGCACAATAACTTCAATGTAAAGACAGTGTATCTGTACTGCAGCTGCTGTGTAAGTATACTGTAACTTCACAGTGACTAAAATGCAAATACAGTGTAACTGCTTAGTGATTTTTAAGTGCTATTGTACTGTGATTACCCAATGTAAGTAAAATACTGTGTATCTACCCATTAATGCACTGTAACTACAGTGTAACTACACAGAGATTTCAGTGCAAGTGCAGCATAACCATCCCATGATTACACAGAGTAATTACAGCAATACCACCCCATAACGGCAGTGTAAGTACAGTATTAAATACACCATGGCTTTAGTACAACTACTGTATAACTGTGTTGCAATTACACTGTAACTAACTATAGCATAATCTCCGAGTGTTTTCAAATGTGATGTTGGGCACGGATTAATCTGCTTAATCCGTGCCCAATGTCACATTTAAAAGGGGCCTCCAAGTGTTGGCCTGGGCTGTTGCACAGGCTGTGGCACCACTTAGCCCAGGCGTTCCTTGAGACCATCCCCGAGGAACAGCCCAGGCTAAGCGCTGTCATGGCCTGTGCAATGAACGCTGGACTGGGGTAAAGGAGGTGGTCTTGCAGTCCCTGAGGATGGTGGTCCTGGGGGACTTCAATATTCACCCCGACACCAGCCTTGGAGGAGCGGAGCATGAGTTCATGGCCGCCATGACAACCATGGGACTGTCTCAGGTAGTTACTGACCTGACGTATGATGAAGGGCACACTCTGGACCTGATATTTTGCACCAGCCTTGAGGTGGGAGATCCACTGGTGGGGGACATGACAGTAGTGCCCTTGTTGTGGACAGATCATTACCTCCTATGAACCCATCTCCTGGCACGTCTGCCCCGGAAGGATTATTATTATTATTATTATTATTAAACATTTATAAAGCGCCAGTAGCAACCTGGCGCTGTACAGAACATACAATCAGCTGCGGTCCCTGCCTGTGGCTTACAATCTAAAAGACAAGGAGTGGGAGACAAGGAGAGGGGACAGCGGGAGAGACATGGGAGAAGANCAATCTAAAAGACAAGGAGTGGGAGACAAGGAGAGGGGACAGCGGGGAAGACATGAGAGAAGACAAACAAACATTCAGGCGGATGCGAAGTCTCAGGTGCGTGTACTTGGCTTGGTTACAAGGATGCGGAAAAAGTTCAGTTGGTTAGCCCCCGGAAACTTATGGAATTGGAAAGGTTCTGGAACACTCTTGGGGAACTACCCTCTGATCTCGATGACTGATTGCTTGATGATCTCATGGCTCTCTGGAACACCTTGTTGACAGAAGCCATAGCCCAAACAACTCCTAGCCATCCACTCCCTGAGCACTGCCAATGCAGGTCCCCCTAGTTTAGAGGGCCTGCGGCGGTTGAAACAAGAAGGGCAGTGGTTGGAACAATGGTGGCACCGTACTCGTACTGAAGCCGACAGATTGCAGCATAGAGTTAGTTTAAAAACCTATGCTGTGGCTGTGTGGGCAGCAAAGAAGGAGTTCTTTGCTGCTCTCATAGCATGCGCAAAGTTGTGTCCAGCTGAGCTTTTCTGGGTGGTGAGGGGGCTGGTCAGTCCAGCCTTCCTTCGCCTGGAACTGGAATTTCCCAATGCTTACTGTGACGTTTGATGACTTTTTCATGGATAAAAATTGTTCGTATTCACCACGACTTCAACACCGCACTTGATACAGTGGGAGAACCAGAGGTTATGGAAGCCCCATCTTGTCCTGTTTTATGGGATCAGTTCCAGTGGGTGTTGCCCGCTGATGCGGGCGATGTCCTGGGGGTGGTTAGAGCTACCTCTTGTGAACGGGACCCATGCCCGTTCCTGGCTAGTCATGGCCAGCTGGGAGACGCTGGGGCCGTTGCTGGTGAGGGGTAGTCAATGCCTCCCTTAGGGAGGGCAGCATTCTGGGATGCCTCAAGGAGGCAGTGGTATGGTCTCTGCTCAAAAAAACATCACTTGACATTGACTCCCTTGCCAGTTATCGGCCAGTCTCTAACCTTCCCTAAACGAAGGTTATTGAAAGGGTAGTTCAGCAGCTTCAGGGGCATCTAGACTGTGTCGAACTAGGGCCAGACTTAAGCCTATCATATATTGGCTGAAACTTCGGGCCTACTCCCCGGCCAGGCTGCCCAAGCAGGCTCTCCTGGAAATGAACAATCCCTTGGTTCCAACAAAGGCTTGGCTCTCAGATGTAAAACAGGCATTAGAGCAGGCGGATCTGAGCTCGGTTTTTCTTAAGGCTCAACCCCTACCCCTCTCCAATAAAAAATAGATCATTGTGGAGCACTTTTTAGATATCTCGGCTCAGGAAGACTTAGCGAAGGTAAGGGAGTATAACCACATCCCACTTTATAAATATATTCTTTTGGAGAATGTGCAACAGTGTTATTTGTCTATTATTCACAATTCCCCCATGGGGAATCTTTTACAAAACTCCGCCTGGGTCAGTTAGACACCAAGGTGCAAGGAGGAAGGTGGGCTGGAATCCTTTATTACCAGAGGTTATGCCCATATTCCATGGGAACAGTAGAAGATACAGTTCACCTTTTGTGGGCTTTTCTTTTCTAACAAGTACTTAGGGACTCCTTTTTGATTTCAGCTAATGTCCCGGTACCCTATTTTTATTTTGGGGGGAAAACATTATGGTTGTTCCAGAGCGATTCCTTGAGTGTTTTGACTGCACTGGCAAACTACGTATGTTTGGCCTGGAAACTTTGTAAGCATTTGGTTAAGGGACAGTAGTTTTGGGAGCCTGAGATTAGGTCCTGACACTTGAAGATGAGGTTATTGTGTTTATGAGCTATTTATTTATTTATTTATTTATTTATTTATTTTTCAATTTAATACCCTGCCCCTCCTGCCATCAGGCAGCCCGGAGCAACTTACAATATAAAAACACAAATAAAATCCAATATAAAACATTTTTAAAACTGCTAAAAGAAGGACGACATTTAACACCACCACTCCCCGCACCACCACCAGTATAAGGTGTGTGTATTTCTTATGTATTTATGATGCAATACTTTAGGAAGTGAAAGGATTGGATCCTTTACTTTTATTTATTTATTTTTTAATTTACATTTATTGGCCGCCCCCTCATGCCTACGGCATCTCGGGGCAGCTCACAACTAAAACAATAATAAAATACATAAACCAACAATATAAATCATTTAAAACTACCCCCCACCCCAAACATTCCCCCTCCCTATCCTACCCTCC
>QEPC01005168.1:145583-165502 GCA_003113815.1 Sphenodon punctatus
CTACCCACCACCATCACCTCCGTCTTATCAGAATTGAGCTTCAGTCTGCTCTGCCGCATCCAATCCGCCACAGCCTCCAAATATTGGGAAAGCAACGAGACAGCGGGACCTGGGTCAGTCAAAAACGAGAGGTACAGCTGAGTATCATCAGCATATTGGTGACAACGCACCCCGAACCCTCTCATGATCTCCCCCAAGGGCTACATATATACATTAAACAAAAGCGGAGACAGATTGGAACCCTGCAGAACGCCACAGGTCAAGGCCCGGGGGCTAGATGTTTCATCCCCCAGCACCACCCGCTGGCTTCTCCTCGAGAGGAATGAGCAGAACCACCCAAGGACAGTCCCGTCCAGACCCCCCAGGTCTTGCAGCCGTCTCAGCAGCAGCAGCCCATGGTCCACAGTATTAAAAGCGGCCGAGAGATCTAGCAGGATCAAGAATGTGGAACATTCTGCATTCATCTCCCGGTGGAGATCGTCCACCAAAGCCATCATCGCCGTCTCAGTGCCATAGCCAGGGTGGAACCCAGGGTCAAGGAAACCGATACAGTCCAGATGTGCCTGGAGCTGCAGAGCCACCACCCGTTCAATAACCTTCCCTAAAAAGGGAAGATTAGAGACAGGATGGTAACTGGCGAGTGCGTCCACATCCAGCGAAGGCTTCTTCAGCAGGGTCTACGTATGACATCTGTATTTACTGTATATTATATTTTAGCCTATAGACGTAAATAAATTTGATTGATTGACTGTCAGTTTTCTAGATCCCTCGAAGTCTGGCTTTTGGCACTGAGACTGTGCTTGTGGCTTTGGTCAAGGACCTTCGATGCGAGTTGGATCAGGGTTGGTTGACCCTTTTGATCTTGTTAGAACTGTTGGCTGTATTTGATACCGTTGATCACGAGACGTTGGTGAGATGCTTGCGGGACCGAGCTGGGGTGGGCGGAATTGTTCTTGAATGGTTCTGTTCCTTCCTGGCTGGGAGGACTCAGCGGGTGGTGCTGGGGTATTGTTCTTAATCTCCGGGACCTCACGTATGAAGTGTCACAAGGTTCCATTCTGCCCCCTCTCCTGTTCAACATGTACATGCAGCCTTTGGGTGAGGTTGTGAGGGGATTTGGTGTTCGATGATGACACCCAACTTTACCTCTCATTTTCAGCTGACCCAGTCCAGGCAGTTTTGGTGCTTACTTGGTGTCTGGCAGTGGTGGGGGACTAGATGAGGGCGAGCCGTCTGAGGCTGAATTCCGACAAGATGGAGGTGATGCTGGTGGGAGGGGCTGAGGGAGTGGTAGTTCCCATCATTGGCCCCCCATTGGTCCCCCAGGTTCATAGTCTGGGGGTGCTCCTCAATTCGCAGCTCTGCCTGGATGCTTAAGTGGGAACTGTTACGAGGAGCACTTTTCACCAATTATATCTGGTGTGGTGGCTTCATATGTACGTTTTGGACTCCGACCTAGCCACCATCATCCATGCTTTTATTACCTCAAGACCAGACTACTCCAACACGCTCTACATGGGGCTACACTTGGTGGTGGTTTGGAGGCTGCAGCTGGTGCAGAACGGGGAGGCCTGTCTCCTTACAGGGAGGGGTCGTCGTGAGCACATCACACTGGTGCTCCATTCTCTGCACTGGCTGCCTATAGTCTTCCAGGCCCAATTCAAGGTGTTGGTCTTGACCTTTAAAGCACTATATGGCCTGGGACCTACGTACCTGCAGGACTGCCTCACCCCCCAGGTTCTCGATCAGCCCCTGCGGTCAGCTGGGAGCACCCTCCTCGAAGTCCCCATAGTTTCTTGGGTGGCGACTATGGGGAGGGCATTCTCGGTGGCCGTACCAAGGCTGTGGAACTCCCTCCCGGCAGAGGTCTGTTTGGCCCCAGACTTTCTCTCCTTTCAACAACTGTGTAAAGACCTGGTTGTTCCGCCAGGCTTTCGGTGAGGGAGACAGGTGATGGGTGTGAGAGTGGTGGGGGGAGAGGGGTTTGATTTAGCTTCACCGCTGTGTCGGTTTTATACTGTTGGATTTTATATTTACAATATTTTATATTTTATAAACATAAAATACAATATATTGTATTTTAACAATATATTGTGCGTGGCCCCGAGCTGCTGATAGCAGGAGAGTACGGGATATAAATTATATGAAATAAACAAACAAACAAAACAAATAAAGCTTATCCCAGTCCAGGTCCACGATGCTTCTGGGCAGTCATGGTGGCCTCATAGGTTGCTATGGCTGGCCGCTCTAAGCAACGTGGGTTCAGGGTCATGCGGACATATGTCCATGCATCACCCTGCCCTCTCCTCACCCACTCACTGTCACATTTGTTAAGCACGCAGCCAGACCAAACTGTGGCCAGAGCGAGGGCTCTCACTCCAAGCAGGATTAAAGCGTGGCAGCACTCAGCACTGTCATGTATGAAAACACCCTCAGCCACTGGGTGCAATCCAGCTCCTGTTGTAGTCAATGGGAGATTAGACATTGGTTTCATTAGGAGCTGGATTGCACCCACTGTAATAATTTTAACCCACTCTGAGGAGATAGCAGGATTTCATGTAGACCCAGCTGATTGTTGAAAGGATCACAGGCACCTTCCAATCCTGTGTGGGCATGGTAGAGTGATCTCAGGAAAAAAAACTGAAATAAGAGGGGGGGGGGGGGGGGAGTAACCCGTCCCCCCCCCCCCCCCCACCCCCAATGTCTGGACATGGAATGCTTGCCACTGTTCCAGACGCTGAACATGGGGGGCAAGCATTACATTTGGTCACCAAACCTTGGAGCAACCCCTGAAGGCAACTTGGATTTGTGGAGATTTGTTCCCCAGAACAAATCCAGGGAACTTCTCAACGTATCCACAAAGCAGTTGAAAACATCTGTTCACTGAGCTGGTCAGTTTCTGCAATAGGGCTTTGTGCTTGTCAATTTCACCACAGGTGGCAGAGAGCTTTTGCCTTGTCATTTTCTGCAGGGGGGCTTTCAGGCTTCTACTATTTATGCTGCCACACGTTGGGCTTCCCCTGTTGGTCGGAGTCCAACGTTTGTTCATGCTGCTCTACCACAGGATGATGATTGTAGTGGTGATTAGAGAATACCTGACTACTCTGAATGAATTCAAGTCTTCAGGACAGGATGAATTATACACTTAGGCACTGAAAGAATACCCTCAGAACCTCTGTTAATTATCTTTGAGAACTCTTGGAAAACAGGTGAGGTGCCAGAAGACTGGAGATAGGCAAATCTCGTCCCTGTCTTTAAAGGGTGGGGGGAGATCTGGGAAATTATAGACCAGTCAGCCTGACTTTAATACCAGGGAAGATATTAGAACAGATTATAAAACAGTCAATCTGTAAGCACCTAAATGACAATGCAATGATTATTTTATTTATTCATTAGAATTTATATCCTGCAGTTTACAAAAACAAAACCACACACACAAATAGTAAAAATACAAAACAATACAATAAAATCCCCTAAAAATTCCTACCCTCACCCCAAAAACCTACCCACCCAACCTCTATCCCTGCCTGCCAAAAGCTCTGCCCAAAAGAAAAGTCTTACACTGCCTCTGGAATATGCTCAATCTTCAGGGGAAGGGAGTTCCAGAATACTGGGGCAGCAACTTAGAATGTCCCTCTGTGGGCTCTTGTCGTATGGACAAAATTAGTCAGCAGTACCCGCAAGAGGGCACTCCCAGCAAACCGCAGGGGTCACAGTGGAAGATGGAAGGAGAGGCAGCCTTTCAGATATAGGAGGCCCAAGCCATTTAGGGCTTTAAAGGGTCAAAACCAGCCCCTTGAATTGTGTCCAGAAACTATAGGAAGCCAGTGTAGACGATAGAACACAGGTGTGATGAGCTCACGGCAATCCACCACCAAAAGGAGTTGTGTTGTCACATTCTGAAACAGCTGCAGCTTCTGAACAATCACCAAGGGCAGCCCCATGGAGAGCACATTGCAGTAGCCTAGCCTTGAGGTAATGAAAGCATGGATGATGGTGGCCAGATCAGACTCAGAAAGAAAAGGTCGGAGCCTTCTCACCAGATGGAGTTGATGAAAAATGCTCCTGGCCACTGCTACAATCCAGGTACAGCAGAGGGACCAGATGCACTCCAAGGCTGCGAACATGAGTAAATAGAGGGGGCAAGACCCCCTCAATAACAGGGGTCCCAATCTCCTCCAAGTCACAAGATTGGCCAACCATTGTTGCTTCAGTATTGTCTGGATTCAGCTTCAAATCGTCTCACCCTCATCCAGTCCCCAACAGCAGCCAGGCACTGGGAAAGCACCAAGATGGCAGGAGCTAGCTGAGATGAAAAAGAGGTAGATCTGGGTGTCATCAGCATACTGATGGCACCTAACAAAACTCCAGATGATCTCACCCAGCAGTTTCAGATCAGGACTGGTGAAAGGCCTTTTGTCACCCTAGGCAAACCCCTGCACATGCACCCCTTGTGCAACCTGTGCACATATTGTGTAGCTCGCATGCAACCCATGTGAATATTACACACAACCTCCATGCACACACCTAGTGCACAATATGCACAGCCTGCTTCTTGGGCAATGAGGGGTTGGTACCCCTGCTCCCCCCTGCCTCCTGGCCCCCGACCCAGCCTCAGAATTTACCGGCAGTAGCAGCTGGATCAGGGCAGGAGAGGCACTCCCTTCAACTTGTAGTAGTGGCAGCAACAGCTGGATCAGGAGCAGGAGAGATGGCAACGGAAGCTAGATCAATGGGGTGGAGCCATCTAGGGAACAAGTCTCCCCCCCCCAATCCAGTGCTGAGCTTATTGCCAAGGCTGCCTCGGGCAGCAAGTTGAAGGGGGCACCTCTCCCGTGCCATCCAGCACAGAGCCTATTGCCAGTGGCAACAGCGGGACAGCTTGATCAGAAGCAGGACAGCCACCCTCTGCATGATGGCACCCTAGGCGGCCGCCTGAGCAGCCTAATGGTAGCACCGGCCTTGCTTTAGATACACACTGAACAAGAGGGGAGACAGAATGAAACCCTGCGGAACACCACAAGGGAGGTCCTGAGGGGACAACAAGCAACCACCACTCACTAGGACCTTCCTGACAGGAATGAACAAAACCACTCAAGAGCAGTCCTGTACACCCCTGCTAGGTCCCGCAGACGTTTCAACACTCATGGTCAACCATATCAAAAGCCACTGAAAGATCTAACATGATCAACAGGGCACAATTCCCTCTTCAATCTCCAGTCGTAGATCATTGACCAAGGCCACAAGAGTAGTCTCCATGCTATACCCCGGACGAAAACATGACTGAAATGGGTCCAGGAATCTGAAAGAATCGAGATGAGCTTGAAGCTGCTGGGCAACTATCCATTCAATAACCTTTCCTCAAAAGGGATCACCACAATTTTAAGAGTGTCAGACAACCTACCCTCCTGAAGGGAGACGCTGACAACCCCAGCCAGCAAAGGCGCTCAGTGTCTCCCAGCTGGCTTTCACCACCCAGGATGGGAACGGATCTAATTCACAACTGGTTGCCACACTATTCCAAGTACATCCTCTTCATCAGTGGGTAACACTACTTGAAACTGATCCAACCAAATGGGACAAGGCTGAGCTTCCACAGCCCCAAATTCTGTCTCTACAGTCAAAGTAGCAGCACCCAAGTCGTGGTAAATATGGGCGATTTTGTCTGCAAAGTACTTAACAAAAGTGTCACAGCGGACAGTAGATGACTCAGGGTTCATGGCGAAGACAGACCAGATTAACCAGGCTGTTCACCACCTGAAAAAGCTCTGCAGGACGAGACTTTGCAAACGCTACGATAGTGGAGAAGAAAGCTTTCTTTGCTGCCATCACAGCCGGAGCACAGTCCATAGCCAGCATGAATATGTCAGGGACAAGTCATGCCACACTAATTTTGTCTCCTTCTTTGATAAAGTAACAGTTTAGTGGATGAGGGGAATGCTGTGGACATAATATACCTTGATCCATGCTTTCATTATCATTCATTATCCATGCTTTCATCATCTCAAGATTAGACTGCTGCAACATGCTATATGTGGAGCTGCCCTTGGTAACGGTCCAGAGACTGCAGCTGGTGCAGAATGTAGCGGCCCGTCTCCTTACAGGGATGAGTCACCGTGAGCACATTGCACTAGTGCTCCAATCTCTGCAGTGGCTGTCTATAGCCTTCCGGGCCCGATTCAAGGTGTTGATTTGACCTATAAAGCCCTAAATGCCCTGGGCCCCACTTATTTGTGGGATCGCCTCATCCTCCAGGTCTTGGATCAACCCCTGCAGTTGGCTGGGAGCACCCTCCTCAGGGTCCCCCAAGTTTTTCAGGTGGGGACGGTGAGGAGGGCGTTCTCGGTGGTCGCACCGAGGCTGTGGAACTCCCTCCTGACAGAAGTCCACTTGGCCCCTGACCTTCCCTCTTTCTGAAGACAGTGTAAGACCTGGCTGTTTCGCCAGGCCTTTGGCAAGGGAGATGGATGGAGGGATTTGGGGGAGGGGGGGGGTTAGTTCTGCCCTTGGATGTTTCATTGTTGTTTTATATTGTATTTTGTATTTTATGATGTATTTACTATGTTTTATATTTTATACAATTTTATAGAATGTGAGCTGCCCCAAGCTGCCTAGGCAGGAGGGGGCAACTAAGAAATCAAAGTATAAATAAATAAATAAATAAATTTCAGCAAAGCGTTTGACAAAGTTTCACATTGAGATCCTTGTGGCATAATGGGTCCAGTAGGGGAGTGCGCTCTACCTCCAGCCCCCTCCCTCACTGCGTGCCCATCCCCACAACACCCGGGTTTTGCTGCCGCCACCAAAGCTACGAGCTTCCAGGGTTAAGGGCTGCTCTGGAAGCCCAAACCCTGCTCCTTATTAGAGACTGCTTTCCCAGCGTAAGTTGAACTTGGGAAGCATTTTGGGTCGCAACACACACACACACACCAGGCCCTCTTGATTAGCGAAAACAAGGTTTATATTTTTTACTAGCTAAGTTAACCAAATTACAAGGATACAGAAAGGTAGGGAAAAGGCACTGAACTTGTGAGCAAACACAGGCACTTACAGGCAGGTGTGGTAATCAGTTTAGAGAGCGTTTAAGCCTACACGGTACCTAACCCTGCTTCTCTGCATAGATGGAATTACTTAGTGTCTTCCTCTGCACAGTAAGCACAGATGTCTTAGTTCTGCAGGGTTTGTTCTTTCCCAGCTGGATGGAGTAAGTTGGGGGTTGCAAGTTAGTCCCACCTAGTTACCGGCTGGCCATGAGGTCCCTTCTCATGGAAAATTACAAGCCTCCTTTTTAAAAGGCAACACTAGCATCTCAGCTATTGGCTCCCAGTCACAGGTGACCCTGTTCAAGGTGGCCAATCAGTTTGGTTACCTGGCCTAGGGTTCCTTGTTTGGTAAGGTATGTCAGGTGCGGTCAGTCAGATGGGCTGAGGGGAGCACGTATCCTTATATGGTCTGGCAGAGTCCCTTGCCTTGAGTCAGGGGGGAACCTAAGGGGCCATCTAGCCAGGAGGGTTTCTCCACAATCCTCATTGACAAACTTGCAAAGCGTGGGCTGGAAGACACTACAACAAGGTGGATTCATGGTTGATTGAAGAACCATACTCAGTGATCATCAATGGGTCTGGAGGGTATGGAAGGGAAGTACTGAGTGGTGTCCCACAGGGTTCTATCCTGGATCCAGTTTTAAAGGGATACCTAGCTTGGCAGCAGCACAAGTAAAACACTCTAGGAATTGTGGTTGATCACAAACTGAACATGAGTCAGCAATGCAATTATTTATTTATTTATTTATATTTAGTTAGTTAGTTAGCTAAATTTATATACTCCGCCCTTTCCAAAAGTTCAGGGTGGCTTTCAATAGTAAAAATATAACACAATTACATAAAGTTAAAATACATTACAAAACCCCCTACCCTCTTCCCAGAACCACCCACTCCAACCTCCCAAAAAACCCTGTCATGTAATCCCTATCCCCACCAAATGCCTTTATAAACAAAAAAAAGTCTTGCACTGCCTCCAGAAGACGCTCAGGCTCAAACAAACCTCCAGGGGAAGGGAGTTCCACAGCAATGGGGCAGCAACCGAGAAAAGCCCCCTGTGAGCCCTTGTCGTATGAACTAGACTAACAGATGGTACCCACAGAGAGGCGCTCCCAGCCAACCACAGGAACCACAATGGGGCATGGAAGGACAGACATTCATTCAGATACCTGGGGCCCAGACTGTTCAGGGCCTGAAAGGTCGAAACCAGCAACCTTGATTGTGCCTGGAAAGCTATAGGCGGTCAGTGCAGACTTCAGAGCACCAGTGTAATGTGTCCGGAGACTGCAGCTGGTGCAGATTGTGACTTGTCCCCGAAAGGAGGCGAGCCGCCACATTCTGCATCAGTTACAGCTTCCAGTCATCAAAGCCAGCCCCACGTAGAGCGCATTACAATAATCTAGCAGGTGATGAAAGCATGTATGATGGTGGCCAGATCTGAGACAGAAAGAAAAGGCCACAGCCTCCTCACCAAATGGAGTTGGTGAAAAGCGCTCCTGGTCACTGCCACACCCAGACAATCCAGACGCAGCAAGGGGTCTGTCACGTAGGAACATAGGGTCACACATGTGTAACACGGTCCTACATGTAGACTACAAGCCTGGTAAATATGTAAAGCAAAAGATTCCACATGTATGTAATGTTACAATTGAGAACTGTAAAACCCAAACCAGAGCTGTGATGCGTGACCAAGCTCCAGGAAATGCAAAGAGATACAAAGAATGCGTATTTGGAAACCCTAGCCAGACAGACCTACGGAGATGCAAAACAACCTTCATGTTTGCCTGGGTTGCCTACGTGACAGGTCACACATTTCTCCTAGGCGGAAAACCCGAGATAAAGGGACTAGGCAAGATACTTAAGCAAGGGCCATTAAGCCAGCTTCACTATCACTTGCCCAGAGCCACCTTGAGCACTCTCATCTGCATCCTAAAAACTGCCAGCCAGCTAGGCTGGGAAACCATGAACTGAGACACACGATTTTGCTCTCTAGCAACTCTAAGTCTGAAGACACAGGCGCTTACATCAAGGGCTGAGAAGAACTTATGGAGCTTGGTAGGGTAAGATGCTTATTTAGGAACTCAACCAGTATAGGTTAGGAATGCGTTATATTTACCTTTGATTTCTAGCAACCACTCTGTATCAACTATCTTCCTTATGTAATCAATAAATTTACTTCTTATCTTTATGAAGTGTCAGTGTCTAACACTGGGACACAAGTGAGCAACAAGAGTTCCAAAGCTCTTGCGAACCCAGAGATTAAAGAGTCTGTAAACGGGAAGGATTGGGCCCTTGAGTGACTAAGGGGTTGTCCCTGCGGCAGGCTTGAACTGGCCAGAGAGGAAAACTGGTTCAAGTGGGCTGTGCGCGAGGGAAACTGAGTCACTCAAACCCGGTAAAGTGGGGGTGCGGACCTCCAACACATGACAGGGTCCAGAAGCACTCCAAGGCTATCAACCTGATTGACCAGAGAAGGCTGGACTTTGTCAACAACATAAGTCCCAATCTCCTCCAGGTCATAAGGCCAACCAACCATCAACCCCTTGGTCCTACCTGAATTCAGCTTCAATCAGCTCATCCTCATCCAGTCCCCGACAGCAGCCAGGCATCGGGTAAGTCCTGAGACTGCAGGGACTGGGCTGGATGAAAAGGAGAGGCAGAGCCAAGTGTCCTACTGCGGTGCTTGAGGGGCATTATAGTGCAACCCCCTTTTCTGAACAGCTTTGCCCTTGTGGCTCGGGAGAAGTTGAATCGCTGCACCATGTTCTGTTGTATTGCAGATTATATGAGCAAGTACGAAATGAACTTATCGGCCCTGTGCTGAAGCCCGTGCCTGGAAGATCTGTGGGGGAGTATCTCTGATTTCTCCTGGGGGATCATGACAGACAGGGGCCACTGTGGCCAAATATTTGGCCCAAGCAATAAAAATTAGACCTGTCTGGCTGGGTGACCATGTCACTAGTATATAGAGAGAATCATATTGGTATATTGCCTTGAGCCATATTTCCCGCAGTTTGTTATTTACTGCCATTGTTTTCTATTTTGTAGAGCTGTTTTGGTACCCTGTTATGATGTAGTTTTCTCTGGTTTATTATGATTGTTTTGTATGTTTGCAAAGGCCAATGATGACACAATAAACTTATTATCATGATCAACTGTATCAAAGGCCACCGAAAGATCTAACAAGATTAACACGATAGAATTCCCCTTGTCAATCTCCAGGCGCAGATCATCAACCAAGGCCACAAGCGCAGTCTCTGTGCCATACCCAGGACAAAAGTCTGACTGAAATGGGTCCAGGAATCTGACAACATCAAGATGAGCCTTGCGCTGTTGGCCAACCACCTGTTCAATAACCTTCCCTAAAAAGGGAAGGTTAGAGCCAGACTGATAGGTGGCTAGAGAGTTAGCATCCAAAGATGGCTTTTTAAGCAGACGACACCAAGTTATTCAAGGTGGTTAAAACACGAGCAGACTGTGAGGAACTGCAACAGGATCTTACAACACTGGGTGCCTGGGCATCTAAATGGCAAATGAGATTTAATGTGGACAAGCGCAAAGTGATGCATGTAGGGAAAAATAATCCAAACTATGCATACACAATGCTGGGTACTAAGCTAGGAGTTACCACTCAGGAAAAGGATCTGGGGGTGATTGTGGACAATACAATGAAATCCACAGCGCAGTGCACAGCAGCAGTCAACAAAGCAAACCGATTATGTTAGGAATTATTCGGAAGGGGATAGAGAATAAAACTGAGGATGTCATAAAGCCTCTATACAAATCAATGGTGTGACCGCACCTCAAATATTGTGTGCAGTTCTGGTCGCCCCATCTAAAAAAAAACATAGCTGAATTAGAAAAAGTACAGAGAAGGGCAACAAAAATGATCAAGGACATGGAAGGGCTCCCGTACAAAGAGAGGCTTGGTAGGTTGGGACTCTTCAGTTTGGAGAGGAGACGACTGAGAGGAGATATGATAGATGCCTATAAAATCATGAGTGGTGTGGAACTAATAAACAAGAAGCAGTTATTTATCCTCTCAGTTAGTACTAGAAGTAGGGGACACTCCATGAAACTCATGGGTGGCAAGTTTAAAACAAATAAAAGGAAATATTTTTTCACTCAGCGTATAATTGGGTTGTGGAATATACTGCCAGAGGCTGTGGTAAGGGCCAGTACTATAGCTGAGTTTAAAAGAGGTTTGGACAAGTTTCTGGAAGATAGGTCCATTAGCAGCTATTAGCCAGACAGGATCAGGGAACATGACGGGAGCTGGGGGAAAACAACAGGGAATGGATCCCCCATTGTGACCTGGTGGGTGCTTCTCCCAAGCCACTGTGATTGGCCACTGTTGGAGACAGGATGCTGGGCTAGATGGACCATTGCTTTGACCCAGTATGGCACTTCTTATGTTCTTAGTCGCCCAAAGGGAGGCACTGACATCCCCAGCCAGCAACGGCCCCAACGTCTTCCAGCTGGATTTCACCAGCCAGGATGGGAAAGGATCTAAGGCCACTTTTACATGGACGCCACCCACCCATGAACACCCGGAAACACCCATAAGATGGGTGGGAGAGCGTCCATGTAAATGTCCACGAGTGGGTGGGGGCGTGTGCCCGACCACCCACCAACACCCACGGAGCAGCCGCGAGGGAGCCGGAGCCCTCCGTGGGTGGAAATGGGTGTTCAACACCTGCGCGTCCATGTAAAAACGAAAATACCCACATCCACGTGGATTGGACCAGCGGAGTCCCACTGTGCCGGCACCACGGGGCATGCACGCGCCGCCACACAGACACGCCCACGGGGGGGAACCCGGATGTCCGGCCGAAAGCCCATAAAGTAGGGCGGAACCATGGCACGTGCGCACGTGCTCCAACAATGGCGACCAGGAAGGCCAACCAGAAGGCCAAGGGAGCCGATGACACCCCACGTGCGGGAAGGTACCAGGTGAGCATGGGGACCCAGGAGCCCCTGGGGGGGGGGGGAGAGAGCCCTGGCAAGGCGGTGCGGGGGGGGCGCCCCAGACAGAAGGAACAAGGGGGGGGCGGGCTGGGAGGCATGGGGGGGGCGCCCTCCAGTGAGGGAGAAAAGGAGGGTGAACGTGCCAGGCTGTAACAGCACACGTGTCCCGGCACAGGGCAGAGTGGCCGCACTGACGGCCCCCCCGGTCGAGGACCCCCAGCCCTACACATCCCAGGGGCACGACCCGAGGAGCAGCAGCGAGAGTGAGGTGAGTGCGAGGGACCCACCCCCACAGGAATGGGAGGGCTGTGCCCCAGGCCTGGCACCAATGGGCCAGGGAACACAAGGCAAGGGGCAGCAGCATAACCCGGTCCCCCGTCCCGCAGGACAGCTCCCAGACAACGGAGCACTGCACCACCAGGACGACGGGAGAGGAGGGCCCCCTAGACAGCCAGGTGAGCGGAAGGGAACCCCACGGGGAGAGGGGGGGCAGGCCTCTCGGGGGTACGGAGGGGGCCAGCAGGACCCGGAGTAACCCCTAATGCACTACCCCAAACAGGACACAACCACCACCACGGCTACCACATCCACAGGACAGGCCCCATGCCGCCAAGCCGGTCGGCCCTCCCACACACGGGTCCCAAAAGGGGGAGCCCTGGTCAAGGCAGGAGACCAGGGACTTCATACACGTGTGGGGGTCCGAAAGGGTCCAGCACGACCTGGTGCGCAGCTATAAGACCAGACAGGGGGCCCGCCAGCACCACCGTTTGTTTAAAAAAACCAAAAAAAAACCACATCGCCGCCGCTGCTTCTCACAGCGCCGCAGCAGCCTCTGCCTTTGCTTAAGAGCAGAGGCTGCTGCGGCGCTGTCAGTTCACTTACTTCCGGTATCCACTCCTGAGGAGTGGGTCCCAGAAGGGTCAAAAAAGCTAAGGTCAACTGTGTTTTCCAATGGAAAACGCGATTTGGACAGCTGAGCTCCTCCGTCCACACAGCATGTATAGAACGTGCTGTGGAGGGAGGAGCTAGGGGCTTCCATTGCGCTCAATGGGCGCAAGGAAAGCTCTCACCAGGGCACTTCTTGAAAGCGCCCTGGCGAGATGCCTTGGGCCGGGCGCCTGAGGCAGGGAGCAGCGCGCATGCGCGCTTGTCCCTGCCTCATGCTGAAAGAAAGACAGGTTTGCCAGCGGTGCGCTGTCAACTGCCTGCTGCCAGGCCAGGCCAGGCCAGCCGCTTCCTTGCCGCTCCTCCGCATCTGCCGCTCAGACTGGCGGGGGGGAGGGGGGAGTGGCAAGGCAAAGAGTCAGGGAACGTTGTGTGGGTTTTTTTATTATTTTATTTTAAATTGCCCGTGAGTCCTGCCTCCGCGGAGGAGAGCAGGACACGTGTGCGGGCAATTTAAAATAAAAAAAACCCTAAGTCCCCCCCCGCCTGCAGCGCAGCCCGGACGAAGACTGCCGGAGCCAGCACTGAGGTAAGAATCCTATCCTCCCCCCCCAGGCTGTTTCCCACCCCACGCACACACCCCAGGCTGTTTCCCACCCCGCACACACACACCCCCTAGGCTGTTTCCCACCCCGCACACACACACACCCAGACCGGGGGCCACCAAACACTAACGGTACCCCTTCCCATTGCAGCACAAGGCATCCTGGAGGTGCACGAGGTGGAGGTTGTGGAGGAGGATGAGGAGGACGAGACGAACCCGGCAGCTCCCCCACCACCAGGTGGGCGACCCTCCACGGCGGGGGCCACGAGGGGCCGGAGGCGGAGGAGGTACGGGGGGCACCAGGGGGCGTGCAACCACAAGCAGCAGGGCCCAACAGGGGCAGGGGTGTGGGGCCAGGCGGGCAGGGCTGTTGGGCCCACAGTGGCTCCCACAGCACACCTGACCTTCACAGGCCCCTCCCATGGCAATCAGCTGCCGGGGGGTCATCACACCAGGGCAGGGCAGGGCAGGGGGACCCCACAGGGAAGGGCTGAGGGGAGCTGCCACACTATGAGGGCTGCCCCACCAGGCACCCCGGGTCAGGCGGTCGCGGCCAGCGGGGCACACAGTTCGGAAGCACTCTGTCCAACCTCTCCTTCACAGACCAGGCGCCCGCTCACATAAGGGGTGCAGCAGCCGGCAGCGTGGAGCGGAACCGGGAGATGCGGGCCAGGAACCGGCGCCAGAAGGAGGACCTTGGCAAGGAGCTGCTGGAGGAATCGCAACAGTTAGTCGAGGTGCACTCCTGGGAGCTCACGCTCACCAGGGAGCTTATCAGAGGGGAGGGGGAAAGGGACTGGGAGATCCTGGCTGCCATGATGGCCCGGTCCCACATCGGGGACCTCTGGGACAGGTGTCAGGCTGCTGCCCTCCAACGTGAGCAGTGGTGCACCTGTGACAGGCTGGAGGGTCAGGCTGCACGGCTCATGGACCTCTTGGGGGAGGCCATGGAGGCCCTACGGCATGACCCCCAGTGTTACAGGCCCCGCCATGCCGCGGAAGGAGGGTCGGCAGCTGACCAACACCATGGCGGCTTCCCACTGGTGCAGGTGCCCCCACACACACACACACCTCGGCCACCCGTGGTTCCCCCAGCAGCAAACCTACCCGGGCCTGGTCCACAGGGTCCCCCTCCCCCACATAGGGCAACCAGACCTGCTTGCAGGGCCGCCCTTCCAGCCCGCACCCCCCGTGGTCCTGCCCCTGCTGCCACCCCGACCCCTCCACCAGGAGGCGACGCCCCCACCCCAGGACCGTGCACCCCAGGACAGCCGACTGCCCATGGTGGTCGCCCCACCCCATCCGGTAAGGATGCAGCACCCCAGGCCCCAGGGGTAGGGGGTGCAACACCGGGGGGGCCCCACTGGGATTCAGGGGACCTGCGCAAGGCAGAACCCCGGTAGGGAACACATTGTAGAACCCACTCCGAGCACACGCACTAAACGAGCTGGGGAACAACGGCCATTGCCTGAAGCACCCGTACAGGCTCGGTGATGCTGTACTGGAACAGACAAGGCCATAATAACATGGGTGGGCCGTCCAGGGACTCTCACCAACAGGGATCACCCTACGGCACGTGTTATGCTCGTGTGGGGAGTAGGGGGCTCCCCGGATGACCATGGGGCACCCAGTGGCCCGGGCCCCGACATGGGAAAAAGATGAGTGCACACGAGGATCGCTTACCCCATTCTGGTTTCTCCACACAGGGACCATCAGTGGAGGGCGGTGTGGAGCGGCCAGTGGATGACAGGGAGGCAGGGCCGTCTGGCCAGCGAGTGCTGTGGTCGGCTGCAGCCAGGGCACACCAGCCTGAGAGCCCCGGTGGTGTGGCCAAGAGGGGGAGAGGGCGCCTGGCACGGCTCCTTGGCCTGGCACAGTGCCCGGCCATGGCCTCCTTCATCTCTCGGCACCTGTGCTGCATCCCTTCTGTCCTGTGTGTGGGTTGTGGTTCCCCGTCCACAGCGGACCATGCTATCTCTGGCATGCAAAGCCGTCTGTGGGTGAGGGTAGCCACTCGTCCCATGCTCATCCCAGTCACTGCAGCCCTCCGTCTCCCGCCTGTTGCTTCACCGGAGCGGGCCCCGCTCCTGCCATAGCCGGTCATTCTGTGGGGCCCTCAGCCAGGGGTGTATGGGAGGGGTGATCGCCCTGTGCGGACATGCTGTTGGCGGTTCTCTGGCTGAGCCCTGACATGAAGCTGTTGATGGGCGACCCCCTGTCAGTGGAGGATGGCTTCCGGCTCCTGTCGCGGTACATGTGGATGATGGGTCACCCCGTCGGGGCCGCAACATGCCAGGGCCATTCCCTCGAGCCCAGCTTCACTCCCCTGTGCCAGCCTCCTTGGGGGCAACTGCCTGCCAATGTCGTGCCGTGGAGCGCTGCGGAGGTAACGGCGGCTCGCCTGCTGATGGAACTCCCGGGTTCGGCCTCACCTTGCTTTCTGGGGGTCCCCCTGTTGCTGCCCTGTACACCGGCAGCCTCCTGCATGCCCGCGGCATCCCCCGCGCGCACCCTCGGACGTGGGGGCCCTCCTGTGGGACCTGGGCTTGCTGTCCCCCGAGGTTGGTGGCTCGCTCCAGAACGGGGACACCTCTGCTGCGGAGCTTGCTGTCCTTCGATCAGTGAGGGGCCTTCCAGCTGTGTGGGCTGCAGCCGCCGGAGAGGACCTCCTCTTTCCCTGCTTCCTGGTGGATGCTCATATGCGCTCTCAAGGCCTCCGAAGGGGCCTGTTCACGTGGGAGGGTCTAGCACCAGGGTCGCCGCCCCTGGAATGCTCACCGGACCATCCGTGAGCGGCCCCTCAACGCTGCCCGCTCACAGCCACCCCGGTGCCCTGGACGGTGCATTGCCTGCCCCCCGTGCCTCCGATCGGGCTGTGCGCTGCCGTCTGCACCGCTGCGGACTGCCACCTGGTTCCCTGGACCCCATCGCCTCCTCTGGGTGACCGCTGCTCCTTCCCGCTGGGGCTGCCCTGGTGCCCTCGCCCGCTCTGTGCAGGCACTCCTGTGCCCTCCTGTTGTGCTTCTCTTGCCCGGCCATGGGTCCACCAGCACCCCCTGCTTTGCCTCTTTGTGCTTGGGGGACCCCGTTCCCCCAGCACCAATAAAATGCTGTTATGTGATGGTCTGTCCTGCCTTGCTTCTGTTGCTGCTGTGGCAGCTGGGTGTCCCCTCCCCTTTGCAGCCCTCCTGCCCCCATCTGTGTGGTTGTGTGCAGGGGGTGTGCTTGGTGTATACTGGTGGGCTCCGGGCCTGTGGGGTGTGCACCGATTGTGTGGTGTGTGTTTCCCTGGCGGCTTCCCTGCTGGATGCTGCTGCCTGGGCTGGCTCTCAGGGTGGTATAGGCGGTGGGCGTTCAGCCGGGCACCCCCTGGACTTGCCTGTACGTTGGTGTGGCCCTGCCCCTCCCCTCCGCTGTCGCCCCCTGTTGGTGCAGGCTGTCTATGGTGGTGGCGGCGATGGATGGGCGGCGGCACCATGGGCGCTGGGCGGGTGACCATGAGTAGGGGTTGTGCTGGCCCCGGCCTTTGGCCCAACCGATCCCCCTTCGTGCAGGGGTCCGGGTGCTCCTCTGGGTAGTGGCTGTCAGTGTGTGGGGTGTGCCCCTGGTGTTGTTGCTGCCCCCGGATCCTTCCAGGGCCCATTGGTGCAGGCCTTGCCCATTGCCCTGTCCCTTCTCTCCTGCAGCTACTGTTGTCGTGCTGCTGGTGATCTTGTACCTGGGCGCAATGGTGCTGCAGCTGGAGCAGGTGGCGTGGGACATGCGGGCGGCGGGGCAGCTGTTCGATGGCATCCGTGAGTGTGCTGCCATGTTTGCTGGGCCCTGTCCCTGTGTCCCTCCGTGTGGGGTTCTGTTCCTTGGTGCCCGGGCCCAGCACTGATGGCTGTCTCATCTCCCTCTGTCCCCTTCAGTGCAAGCCATGATCACGAAGCGAACCCGGGAGCAGGGGGAGTTGTTGGAGCCCCTCCTGCACGTCCTGGAGCAGCTGCACTGCCTAGACCACGCGCAGGCCAAGCACTGGCGCCGGGTCTCTGGCTCTATTGACCGGGGGTTGTCCCGGGCCTGCCACTGCTGTCGTTCCCCTGCTTCTGTTGCCCCATCCCCCTCCCTGCCCTGTTGTGGTTGCCCCCTGTTGCTGGTTCCCAGTTTTATTAAAGGCATTTATGTTCCTTCCTGGTGTGTCGGTGTTGTGCTTGGCTTTGACCTCTCCCCTTGTGCGGGTGCCTCTGCAGGGGTGTTGCGGGGCTGCCTGTGTTGTGTGGGTGCTTCCCCCCCCCTTTGCTCGCTGTGGGCCCGTCCCTGCGTGCTTCTGTTGCTTGCTGTGTGTGTGCTGCTCTGCTGGGGGGGGGGGGGGCTGGTGCCGGGTTGTTTGGGCTCTGTGTCGGGGCTGTGTGGAGCTGGCTCTTTTGTAGCGGCTGTCATTCCATCTCCCTCCCACCCTGCCCCGCCCACACGGGTCCTGGCTGCTCGGAGGCGGGGCCGCGTTGCGCTGCTTCGTTTGCCCTCAGTCGGTCAGGTTGTGCCGTCGCTGTGCTGGGCAGGGCTTCCCCACCAGTCCCGGCTGTCCGTGCACTTGCACGGGTGTTTGCCGGGTGTTTCCCGGGATGGGTGTTTGGCTGCTGGGTGTTTGCCGGTACCTCCCTTTCCTTCTCACACACCCCTGCGGCGCTGTCTGTGTAAATGTCTCCCTGCTCAGCACCGCCGGGTGTTCGCTGGGTGTGCTCACCCACCCATCCACATCCATCTCCACTCATCGACGCTGCTGCGCCATCCATGTAAAAAAGGCCTAATTCACAACTGGTTGCCCTCATCGCCCCAAGCACCTCCCCATCGGTGGGTGACACCATTTTAAACTGATCCAAATAAACAGGACAAGACTGAGCTTCCATAACTCCAATAGCTTCCATAACTACAAACTCTGCTTCTGCAGATAAAGTGGCAGCACTCAAGTCATGGTGAAGACAAGCAATTTTGATGGCAAAGTAATTGACGAAAATTGTCACAGCGGGCATGAGATGACTCCAGTCCGGGCGGAGGCAGACCAAATTAACCAGACCCCTCACCACACCCAGAAAAGCTCTGCTGGGCAAGACTTTGTAGACACTATGAAAGACAAACTCAGATGTGGTTGCAAAAAAGGTTAATGCAATTTTAGTCTGCATTATCAGAAGCGCTGTGTCCAAGTTAGCAGAAGTAATAATTCCACTTTATTCATCACTGGTCAGACCTCACTGGTCAGACCTCACCTGGAGTAATGTGTCCAGTTTTGGGCATCTCATTTTAAGAAGGATATTGACAAACTGGAGAGGGATCAGAGGAGGTTGACAAAGATAATAAAGGACCTAGAAAGCAAGTCTTATGAGGAAAGGTTGAAGGGACTGGGTGTGTTTAGCCTAGCAAAGCGGAGACTAAGAGGAGACGTGGTAGTAGTCTTCAAATATCTAGGGCTACCATCAAGAAGGTGGCAAGGAACTGTTCTGCTTTGCTATAGAGGACAGGACTAGAAATAACAGCTCAAGTTACAAGAAGGTATATTCCAGTTAAATATCAGGAAAAACTTCCTAACAGTAAGAACTGGGCAGCAATGGAACAAGTTGCTCAGGGAGACTGTAGCCTCTCCATCGCTTGAGATTTTCAAAAGGCTGGACAGCCATCTGTCAGGGATGTTGCCGCTGTAGTCATCCTGCATCCAAGCAGAGACTTGAACTAGGTGACCCCTGAGGTCCCTTCCAACTCTAAGATTCTACATGTAGAGCCATCCAGTGATGTAGCTGACACGTTCTCCACCCACCAGACTGGAAAGTGGCAGAGCAGCCTTAGTGAGTAAGAGCAAAACGACACAGGGCTCCCAGGTGCCCCCTGCTCCAAGGCATCCCAAGCACAGTTTAGCTGAGGGGAGTCTCCCTAATGCCACCCCAGGGTGTAGGTACTAATGAGACCTCCTACACAAGGTACTTTCTCTAATGAGATCAAGCTGTTGTGTGGGCAAATGCCTAGGAGGCTTGTCCCAGCCAGGCCAGCAACCCGCAGTCATCTGTGCCTCACACAGTTCTCCCTCATCCAGGGCTGGCCGTCCTTTGGGCACAGTAGCATCCGGGAGGTGGCATTGAGGAGTCCCATATAACTCTCAGAGCTTCTCAGGGTACCACAGTGTGCGGAGGGCACCATTATGGAATCTACAGGTAGGGCTAAGGCCCCATCTACATGGGATGAGGCCATGGCATCACCAACTTCTCTGAAGAAGGGTCTGAATGCATGGGGTCCATTCTCTCCCGCTAGCTACCCCAGAAGCAGATCCATGGCTGCTCTTCTGGACAAAGTAGGAAGTGAGGTTGCAGACGACAGAAACAAGGGTGCATGTTCAACCAAGAGACGAAGAGAAGATTGGGGGGGGGGGGGGGGGGGGGAGGGGAGGGGGGGAA
>QEPC01005168.1:174014-188858 GCA_003113815.1 Sphenodon punctatus
TGATGGATATTTTTCAAACTTTGTGGATATGATGGTCCTCACAATTTACAGCCATGATGAAATTTTCAGAAACGTAGGTCAAGCGGTTTTTGCAAAATTGGGGCTTCAGCAGTCGCCTGTTTATAATGAAGAGTGGCTGTACATTTAAGTATTCAGGCAGCTGCCTGAAAATGGAAGTCAAGGAGAACTTCACTGAGCCTTGGCCACAGTTGAGACCCTGATGCCCCACTGAGGGAGCCGTGTGTTTATGGAGCATGACTGACAATATCAGGGCTCCCTGCAGAGGTGGGAATCCACCCTGTTGCCAGGTCAAGCAGCAGAAGGGGCCCATACGTAAGAGTCAGAGAGCAAAGGCTCCACTGTCCCCAAGTCACCCCTCTGCGCAAAAGACCCCTCTCTATCTGCTCCACTTCCAGTCAGCAACAGACTCCTCCACACTCAAGCCATCTGTCAGGGATGTGCTGTAGCTGCGGATTTCCTGCACTGAGCAGGGGGTTGGACTAGATGACCTCCAAGTCCCCTTCCAACTCTATGATTCAACTGAACAGGAGAGCTGCTGCTGGAGGGAGGGAGTAGATGAGCAAATCCCTGGCTGATAATTCATGGTGCCAAATACCCAGCTGTTTATTTATTTTATTTATTTATTTATTTCCATTTATACCCCACCCTTCCCCGAAGGTTCAGGGTGGCTCACAATTAGTCACTGCCCAAGTCTGGGTTAAACACCACTGCCGCACCCCTTGCACCTGCCCAGTGAGACAAGGGACATTTTCACAAAAGACACTCTCCACCCATTAACCACCCACCATACATGTTACAGGGCACCCATAGGGTAACACTGCAGTCCTGCAACATGTATAGTGGGGGGGGGGGGGGGTAGTGGGTGGAGAGTGTCTTTTGTGAAAATACTCAAGGCTGGTGGGGGGTGGATTTGGGCAGCAGACAGACCCTACCAAGTCCTGGCTCCGCAATGACACCTCTGCGTTGCTAATGATTTTTTAAGGAAAATGACAAATGTGCAGTTTTATTTATTTTTTTCTGGGGGAAAAAATTCAAAATTAAAAAATGTCAGTTTTCCAAACCAGCATGAAACAATGGCACGGTGGGATGGAGGGGGGTGGGGGAGGGCTGCAGGGAAGTTAGGGAAACAGGAGAGGGAGGGATAACTGCATGGGGGTTGGAGAAGCATTTGGGGGAAAACATTCCAAAAACGTCAACACTAAAAACAAAACATTATCCACTTTGGGGGAGGGGTGTTTGTTTTTTGTTGCTTTTGCAAGAGAAAATGTGGAAATGTGCAGTTTCATCCCAATTTGGGACAAATCAACTACACGTTCCTGTTTTTCTCTTGACTTTAAGGTGCAATTCTAAGCATATACATCCCACACACCACCTTCCCCAGAGGCAGTGGGCCACACTCACATACTCCCTCCCTACCCTACTGGGGGCTGCTATACCAGTGTTGCATCCGGGAGAATTATATTTTACTTATTTATTTAGATTTTTATCCTGACCTTCCTCAAAGGTTCAGGGCAGTTAACATCATTGTAAACACACACACAAAATACAAAAGATAAAACCCATAGCCATATAAAATACTCTTAAAATCCCCCCAAATTACTGAGGCTATTTGTGCTACTGGCACTCAGAGACAGCAGTAGATCTGGGAGAAGAACCCAGAAGTCCCGAGCCCCAGTTCCCTGTACAGACCACCTTCCCCTTTGTAAAGCTACAGCCGGCAAGAGTAGATGCAAGTGGATAGTGATCCATGGGGCCATGTGCATGCTCCATTTCTCCCTGCAGGGAGCTGTTTCCAGAGTCATGCCCTCTGCATTTGGTTTGTTGGTCTTTGCTTTTAAGGGGGCAATGAAGGTGAAGTGACTAACTCCACCAGCCCCAGCCTGCAGGAGGACCTTTCCCAATGGAACCAAGTTAGGAGCCTGGCCCCTGAACACCCATGTCCCCCCTCCAGGTAGAGAGGGGAGGGAACCGACATCTCTAGGTGCTGAGCCACAATTAATGACTTTCTAAAAAGGAAGGTGTCAGCTGTTCATGTTGCCAAGCAGAATGCACCAGCCCTATCCATCTCTCTGCTCTTGATCTGTCAGTCCAGTGGCTGCCTGCAGCTCAGCCACTGTCTGCATTCTCCATGTCACCTGTTAAAAATAGCACAAGCTCCTTCCGTTCATGCTGATTGCTCAGTCCTCACTGCTCCTTACAGCACAAATGAGGCCATAGCTGCTGGGAGTTGAGCCAGCACTAGTTCCCATAGCCCCTCCTACTGGGTGACAGTGGGACTGCAGGAGCTAGGAGGTACCTCTAAGCGATACTGTTCCTGCCACAGTTACTTACTGCTCCACCTGTCGGATAAAACCTCCTGGTGACAAGGTGCCCACTGATCACTCAGGGTCCACTTCCCAGGTTGGTTGCAGGAGCTCCTTGCATCCAGTCAGGTGTAAATGGGGAAAAAATCCAAAGGAATAGCTTGCCAAAATTTGCTGTTTTAATGCTTGCTTTTCTTTCAAAAATCAGGAAGAAAATTCAGAACTGCCCTACTTTCTGCAGAGGTAATTCCAATCTGTTGGTTTACTTGTTCACTTTGGGGCCAAACACAACCAATGCAGAAACTCTCAGGCACACCAAACATGTGCATGCAAGTCAGCAGGAGAGATGGAGAGTGCAGATCCCAGGACAAACACCCAGCTATGCTGCCTCCAACACGCTGTGTCAGGATCCAGAGGCATGAGGGTGAGCAGAGTCCTGAAACCAGCACAAGCCCAAACACTGTTCAAATCCATCACAATAAATGGGTTGGAGCTAGCACTTTATTCTGATGGCTTGTCTAGTTAAACGGGCTCCACAGTACTCTGCCACGGGTGTAGTGGTGCAGGACCTGCTGTCAGGAGCCTGAGTAGAGGCCCCCTCTCCTTGCAGGGAGATGGGGTTAGTTCCTGCCACCGTGAGGCAAGTTCCCCACGATAGACACCAGAGTGTTTCTGCTTTTTCTTCTCACATGTCATCCCGCACAAGAGTGGAAGAAAGGAGCAATCATTATCCATACTGCACAGACACAGAATGGTGGCCCAGAGAGACTAATGGACTCTTTCCCTCACATACAGAGCATGTATAACCCCACCCCACCGCAGAGTGCTAGCAGACACCACTTTCCAGACGTAGAAAGAAGCCCAGTACTTTCCTTCTGGAGAGCAATGGAAACAGAACAAGAATGATGCAAAGTTGGGCCTCCCTGAGAATAGAGGCATGTTTGCATCGGTCACATACTGCCCTGGCGCTGCCTCACAAAATGGCCACTGGATCCACAGAGAGAGAGAGCTATAGGAGCAGAGGTGATATCACAGCCAGGCCTTGGACCTGCCTCATGTGTCAGCACTGGGTGGTTCGTTCCCTTCAGCTACCTCAACCACCCAAATTGCCTTCATTTTGACAGTCGTTGCAATCCCCCCGCCAGTCGCTCAGGCTCTGCTGACTCATTGTCCTTGTAATTTCCTCCTTTTATTCAAACTAAAATTGTTCTGTGTTTAAACTCAGGAGTCGTTTCCCTCATTGGCTAAGGAGGATAATCCACCCCCTCCTTCCTTGGTTGGTGTCTGCTGCGCATATTTATAGACCATTACTAGCTCTCCCTTCAGCTGCTGCCTTGCGTTCTCCTCAAAGGTCACGTTCCCCAAAAGCTTTCTTCTCCTTGTTCAGTGCTGTTCTTTGGTGTCCAACCCAAGCTTGGGCCTTCATAGCATGCATGTGAAAATGTGTAAAGGGGGAGAACAAAGGGGGAAGTACATCCACCCCCAAGTTAGGGGTGCAAGGAACAGCCCACTCCACTCTTTAATCTCAGCTTCCCATAACCCTCATGGCAGAAGCTGGGAAATTCAATGCTCCTCCCTCACCCCAGGGACTCCCCCCCCACCCACCCCCAATCAATCTGCTCCCCAACTGCACTGAATTTCCTGGAAGCTGGATGAGTGAGGGGGACTGCTGTCATTTGGTAAAATTGGCCGGTAAGCCCTCAAGGGCTTAGGAGCAGTAGCTGTCTCCATCCTCAACCCCCCTTTATACTGTCACTACTCTCTAAAGTCTCGTAAAATCATTTAGACCCCATCGGTCCAGGCCATGAAGGAGTGATGCTGGATGGGTGGGAGCGCTGGGCATTCTATTCTGGTAACAGGGCAGCTTGTCCCTCACTCATTGCCCTGCCTCTACATTACACAAAAGCCAGATTCTCTCCTGCTGAAGGGATCTTTTGTTTGCTCCCTTGGCAGGTTCCCCATTCCCTCTTGCTGCCTCAGGTGCTGTTTGGGGAAGGTTTCTCCTTGGGATGCTAGTATTTAGCTGTTTCCAACGGCTCCTGCCCTCTCCTTCCCCAGTACCCACACATTGCAGGCCACACCCACCTCAGCACAGGCCACACTTTGGCCCTTTTCAAATGGGCCGCCACTGGGGGTGGATGGGTCTGTGGGCGCACCACTGCAGGGGGAGGACGAGTGCAGACGGGTGCACACCCATCCCCCCGCACGGAGCATTCTGCGTTTTTGCCAGTTGCTCCATGCGGTGATGGGTGGGGATGCATGTTACACGGAGGCGTGTGCACACACCTATCCACCTCTTTCAAATGAGACACACCCACACGTCCACTGTGTGGGTGCATTTCGTTTGAAAAGGGCCTTTGTTTTGCCTCATTTCTGCTTGTGCCTTTCATGTGAAAAGGGGTGCAGTGACTGAATGGCTATGTTACTCCATGATGTCCCTGAAGGTCATGGTTTCAAATCCTGCTTGTTTGCACACTGGAAAGTTGCCTCTAGACCACCTAGCTAGGAATGGGCTCCTGATCCATTGGGCTGAGGGAAAGTCAAAGGCATTGGCCACAGAACCTGGCACCTCCTCAGTGAAAGCCCCACTTGTGCACAGACCTGCCATACGCATGTGTCTCCCTCCCTTGCAAACCTCATGCCCTGTCTATGGAGACAGCGTATCCCACTCAGGAATCCAGAGTCAGAGCCTGCAGCCTCACAGGAAGCAGGAGACCAGCCCCAAAGGATGCCAGCAAGGTATATAGCAATATTTATTCCTTCTAGTCCAAGTAAATAGGCCTTTTCCATCTCTCCCTTCTCTGATCCACTGCTCTGCTCCTTGTGAATGCCCCTCTGGAATGTTTATAGGGTACAAAAGCTCAGCTCCAATCAAGAGGCTGGCGGGAAGGGCTGGAGACAGGCTGCAAAGCTAGATGATTTATTTCCTCGGTGCTGGGAGGCCACACACTTTCCATCAAGGTGCACCAAGGCCCTGTGTACATCGGCTCTGCCAATAAGTAAATGGCATCTCATTAGCAGCTCATTGAGAAGACTGGAGGCCATGTGACAAAGCCTCACCCAGTGGGCCGGGCGAGAGGAGTGGAGTGTCGTGTCTGCACCTTGGAGCATGAGGGAAGAAAGTGGCTGAGCCGGCATCAGAAAAATTACTGGGTAGCAATCAAACCCAGTTATTAGAAAATGGAGTAAACAGGAAAGGATGCAGAGGCGGAGATAATGTGGCAATGGATGGGCTCATCGGGCAAGGAGGGTATCTCACACCATACAAAGGTGGCACAGTTTGGTGCCAAGGATATCACACTGCGACCCTTCTCCCCAGACCAGTTTAAGTGTGATGGAGGTGGAGACAGGTGCGCAGAGGGGTGAGAGCAGCTGCAGCACAGTGAGGAAGGACTGCAGTCTCTCCACAGCAGGGATCAGAACCGGCATGGCAATTGGCAGGGAAGGTGCTACACTTCAGGTACTGGCAAGAGCATGGCCACTGGAGGGGTTGTGTTTGGCTGCCCCCAGAACCACTCTGCCTCCCATCGTTGCTTGAATTGCCCAGCAGGTGGGCAGAGGTGCCACCCTTTTGGGGGGCTAAAGAAGATGAGCTAATGAGTCCAGGAACAACAGCAGAAAAGCCCAGACCAGCATACTCCACTGCCACCTGGTAAGAACAGCTGCCCACGAGCTGGTTGGAGGGAGGGCAGGAGGGTTAACAGGTGCAGCGACATGGCAGGTCTAGGGGAGCGGCAGCAGCAGCGATGGTAGGTTTTGAGAGCAGCAGCTTACTTCTCCCCAGAACCAGCTGCCACCGCCACCACCCGAGACCTTCCACCACCGCCACTGCTTCTACCATCTTATGCAGTACCTGGACCAGGAGGTAGTGGGAGGCTCCAGTTCAAGTCTCACCTTAGCCAGAAACTCACTGGGTGACCTTGGGTCAGTCACACTATTCTCTCAGCCTAACCTACCTCACAGGGTTCTTGTGAGGATTAAAAATTGTATTAAATTGTTCTATGTAAAGTGCTCTGAGTGCCATGGCAGGGGGCACTATATAAAAATAAAAATTATTATCTTGATGACGACAGTGGCAGGAGCAGTGGTGGTGATAGATCCCAGGAGTGCCTGCTCATTGATCCCCAGGAGCTCCTGCCACTGCTGCTACCTGGAACCATTCACCACCACTGCTGCTCTTGGCCCCCCTGCCCCCACACACTTACTAGGGTCAGGGGCAGAGCTGAAATGGATCTCCGCAAGGATTCTCTGAGGAGACAAAGCAGCCTGTGGAGATCCAGTGCAGTGAATGTGCAGCACAAGATTTCTGCTGATCCATTCCAATTGTGGGGCTACTCTGGATCCTCCCCCCTTGCATGGTGCCATTTTGTTTATGCGTAATAGGTAAAAGACCTTCTGCACACATGCAGGTCTTGTGGTTCACTGCACACAGAAAGACCAGACCCATTGGCCATGCAAAAAATGGCACCACGCAGGAGAGCAGGGAGTCAAGAGGTTTTGATCCAGATCTCCAGCAAAACACAAACAGGACTGGGGCCAGTTCGCATTTTAATAGAGCGGGACTGGGAGAGTCTGCCAGATACAAAATCTGGGTGGAATCTACATTCCAGGTCTTAATTGGGGGTGCAACAAGAGGTGACCGGAGAAGCAGTGGGTCCTCGGGGGCGTCAGTGGTGTTGCGTGGAGCAGTGTGAAGTCACTGTCACTTCCAGGGACCCACTGCTGCTCCTGATGCCATTGCTCACTGTACCCCTGACCCAGGTAAGTGCATGAGGTGGGATCTCCCTGCTTGTCACTATCCCCATATCACAAAAGTGACAGGCAGGTCTTTGCCCCACAGTGGGTCTGAAAGCAAGTCAAGCACATCGTACAGAGCAAGTAGCCAACACATTGCTGGTTTCAAACCTAAAGTTGACACACACCTGCATAGTAACATCCTAGGGATCCAATACAGCTGTGCCTCCTGGGTGACCTTAGATAAGCCACCTCATCTCTGCTCTTCCCCCTCCCACAGCCTATCTTGTCTGTTCAGACTGGAAGCCCCATGGGTGCAGACTCTCTCATTCTCTCCAGCCCAGACAGTGCCCCATGCTCTAGGCACCAAAGCAGGCATTGCATTCCTTGTGTAGTTCCACTCCCCCACTACAAAGCCAAGCTTCTGCCTGCCTCTCTCCTTGGTTTGATTCCAGAAAACTTCATCAAAGCGATTATCTGCGGAGCACAAGGCCTCTTCCTGGAGGGCAGCAAGGAGCCAGGCTGCATAAACAGGGATTTAATTTGTGTGTCGGTGTGAATTTAGTGTGGCAGGAACTGCCAGACCGAAGGCCCTGGAGCGGATTATCCCCCAGCAGGTGGGGCAGAGGTGAGCTCCCCAGACACCCCTACAAGTGGCAGGCCACACCCTTGGCCCCACTCCCCCATTCTATCTGCCTCAACCCCAACAATCCCCAGAGCCCATCACACCTCTGGCCTGTAAACTGCTACATATTTATCCACTCAGTGGCTAAAATGCTGGACTTGGACACTGAAAACCAGGGTTCAAATCTCACTGGGTGGCCTTGGGCAAGTCACACTCTCCTCACCCTCAGTTCCCCATCTGTAAAATGTGAATGTATGTATCCCTATCTCTCTGTAAATTCCCCTCTCCTTGTCTACCTTAGATTGTAAGCCCCTTGGGGAAGGAATTGGTCTAAAACAATCATGAACAACAGGCACATTTCTGGCACTATAAATAATAATAAATATTATTTCTATAGCCACCCCACCGTCAAATGATGTTCAGGTTGCTTCACAAAAACCATACAATTAAAAAATAATACATTATTTAATAAAAAGTAAAAAATCGATTTAAAGGCAATTTTAAAGGGGAAGGGAAAGAAGGACAGAATACATTAATGAGAACCAGCAGTGGATTCTCTAAAACATGGGTGGAGAACCTCAAGCCTGGGGGCCAAATACCACCCATGGCAAGTTTTTATGTGGTCCCATTCCAGTTCCTGGATCTGACTCCTGGATCCAGTTCCTACCTCCAACCACTGAAAAACAGGGTAAGGGAGCAGAGATGAGGGCATGCACACAAGGACAGGGCACAGATCCATGGTACAAATCCATGATCTGGGCCTCCTTTTCTTTAGTTAACCCTGTAAGCAATTTTATGTGGCCCCTGGAATTTGTACTAATTGTCAGTGGCCCCCCAGGGTGGAAAAGGTTCCCCAACTCTACTCTAAAAGCACCTGGAGAGTAAAAAAGTCTTCAGGTGCGTTTTGAATGTGAGGAGGGAGGAACTAGAACACCACCTAGAATAAGCAAGTTCCACGCTGAGAGGCCCACCATAGCAGAAGCCCATTTGCCTACTGACTTAAGGCATGATGGCGGAGATCCCCAAGCAGCAATTGATATCTGAGCACAGATTACCACAGGGCAAACTTCCAGGAGCAGCTCTCAAATGTACTAGCCAGTTTTCAGGGCCATGAAAACTAGCAGTACCTTAAATTCAATCCACCACTCTACAGGCAGCCAATGCAGAGAACATAGGACGGGTATAATATGATCATGGCTGCCCGAACCAGTAAGCAGCCATGCTGCCTGTAGCAGAGGGGTTCACTCTTGTCAACCTTCTTGGGGGAATTTAGTTCTGCTCCCTTGTCACCTTGGCCAGGATAACCCTCAGGCACTGTAAGTCTGACCTCCACCACCCCTGAAGCCAGCCCAATCTGCCAATTAGGGGCTTCTCCCATTCAAAGGTGAGTCCCCTGCGGTTGCCACTCCAAACACAAAGGTAACCCGCCTTTGTCCCTTCTCCCTAGCTGCCCTCCAGGCCTGGAACTCCCTCCCTGCCCACATCCACCTCACCCCTTCCTTTCGTACCTTCAAATCCCTCCTCAAGACCCACCTCTTCCACTCTGCCCTCCCTGACTCCTCACTCCCCTCTCCTAACTCCTGCTAATACCCTCCATCCAGTGCAATCTGTTATCTGAGGTCTGCGTACTCATATCCTCACCACACAGACCACCCAGCCATCATTCTCAACGAAACCAAGCCAAGCACGTGCGTCTGGGAATTTCGCATCTTCATGAATTTGTCTCTCCCTCTGTTCCCCTTCCTTCGTCTCCCCCCACCCCCCGTCTCTCAAATTGTAAGTCCTAGCGCAGGGACCGGGTCTGTTCAATTAATTTGTAAAGTGCCAGGTACATTGCTTGCGCTATATAAATGCTTGCTAATAATAATAATAAACACCCACCTGAGCTCTAACTCTCCACGTGGGACAGTCCCACCTGCATCTAGCAGATTCCTCTCTCCCGCCGTCCTGGAACGCAGGTTGAGTTCCCGCTTGCAGTGCGATGGGTCCTTCTCATCAGGACTTCGTGCTGACCTCCCTGTCACAGTCTCACCAGCTCTCCGCCTTCCTCACTCCCCTGGGTTTCTGGCGTTTCAAACCCTGCCAAGCCCAGGTGTCTCAATTAGGCCCAATTCTTAAAGGGCCATCAGCCCCTAACTACTCCGCCCTGCCACTCTCCTTCCCCCCAATCCCTGAGAAGAGACAAGGTCACAAAACCGCAACAGCAACAGAGGCAGGATAGGAGTAAGCAATCTGGTCCAATCCGTGCTCACAGGGTATTAATAATAGCCAATATTGGCACTCCGGAATCCAAAGACAATGGGTGCACTGATAAGTTTCCAGCACACAGGAGGTCTGGAGGTCTAACGCTTGTTGCGCGTTTGGGTCGCACCAGTCACATCCATCTCTGACTGTCGCCGTAGCCAGGGCTTGTCTCAACCCTGCATCATCAAAAGCCCTCACGCCCGGGTTCTTCTCAACTTCCTTGTCCACAAGGTTAGGTTTTTTTCTGAGCCACGTTCTTCCCTTTCTCCTTGTTTTGGGAGGTTTGGGGCACAACTAGATCTGCAACCCTCTTGAGTAGTTCAGCCGACTTGGAACCCATTTGACCACCCCAGGAGATCTGTATGGGTAGCAACATATCCTTGTCTATGTCCCATAGCTCAGGAGAGGTTTGCATTCATGCCCAGAGTCTGTTCTCCCAGTTCAGTGTCTCTAGACGTTGGTCCTGACCTCTCGTATCCTGGATTTGGCCTGAACCGCCTTCTCCCTGGTCTCCGACAGAAGTTGGGATATGTGGCTCCCATTCCTCTCTCTCTCTCTCTCCATTTCCCAATGGGACCAGAAATCGGTGACAAGCCGTCTTCTTCCCTTGTTAAGGTTTGTACCCCACCCCTGCTGCTGGCAATTCTGGATTGTGGCGGGGCTTCTGCTGGCGACCCCTTCTCTTTGTACTTTTTGGTTCCCCATCTCCCTCTGCTTACCTGGCTGGGAAACCTGCAGTCCAGAGGCTGTGAAATCCAGGCCAGTCCTGGCCTATTATCACGGGCAAAGGCAACTGTGGTACGATTCCCATTCTGATTTTACAGGTCCTAGGGCCCACAGTCAATGAGATACCTTCTCCGGTCGCCATGAACACACCACACTGGATCAGGGTTTGATTAGACCCAGAGTCCAACAGCGCCGCCACAACCACCAGCCGGTTTCCCACATAGACCCGACAGGTATAAGGCCAGGCTTGTTGCTCTGTCAAATTGGCACAAACTATCAAGCTGTACCAATCCAGGCCTGATCGCACTTCATAGTTAGGAAGTCCTTCATTAAGTGGCCCAACTCGCTGCAACAAAAGCACTGGTAGTCCCTCCATACCACCCCCTCTTCCAGGTAAGGGGATGTCCCTGACTCTACTTCCCTGACTGGGTTCTCACTCAGTGCTGTGAATCTGGTCCCCGCTCTCCAGTTTCACAGATTTTTATTTCCTCCCAGTCTGTGCTCATACCTTGGCAGGAAGGGACACCCTGTTTCAGATTGCACCTCTCCAAACTCCAGCATGGTGGCCAGGAATGTTTCTGTGGTGCTAATTGCCTCTTACATGAAGGCTGGTTTGTGGCCAGATTTCTGAGGGTTTTGGGGGGAGAGAGGGGGGGAAGTACGGATGTTTGGGGTGTTGGAGGGGAAGGCGGAGTATATGCCACAACCCCCTGCTCCTGTGAGAGAGAGGGGCGCAGGCGGGGGGCAGGAAAGGTTACTTTACACCATAACTCCCCTGTGGGGGGATATGGGCATGCGGGGAGGGGGAGGTTACTGTATGCCATAATTCCCCTGCAAGAAGAGGTATGGACACAGGGAGGATTTTTTATGCAGAATATGGGTTAGGGTAGGGGGAAAACGTGGGGAGGGTTAAAGGGTAGGAGTGGCTGGATATATAAGAACATTAGTTCCATACTGGATCAGACCAATGGTCCATTGAGCCCAGCACCTGTCTCTGGCAGTGGCCAATCATGGTCACTTGGAAGTACCACCAAACAGGTTACAGTGGGGAGATCCATTCCCTGTTGTTCACTCCCAGCTCTCAACAGTAAGAGGTTATGCTCCCCCAAAACCAACCCAGCTAATAGCTGCTAATGGACCCACCCTCCAGAAACTTGTCCAATCCTTTTTTAAACCTAGCTATACTACTGGTCTTGCCTATATCTTCTGGCAACAAATTCTACAACTTAATTGTGCGTTGAGTGAAAAGATACTTTCTTTTATTTGTTTTAAATTTGCTACTTGTTAGTTTCATGGGGTGTCCCCTAGATATAGTCCTATTTGAGAGGATAAATAACCATTCCCTATTTACTTGTTCCACACCACTCATGATTTTATCAACTTCTATCATTGTCCCTCTCAGTCGTCTCTTCTCCAAGCTGAAGAGCCTCAACCTATCTAACCTCTTTTCACAGGGGAGCTATTCCATACCCTTTATCATCTTTGGGGGGTTTTTTTAAACGAGATGCTACCATGCATGGCCACCTGGGAGCCACTGCCCATTTGAAGGGGGGTGGAGATGCATGCTCCTGTGAGCCGCTCATCATCCACTCATGGGGCACTGCTGAAAAATCCAGACTGCACTGTGCAGGGCAAGCCAAAAAAGTGTGTGGCAACAGGCGTCCATGCATCCCCTGCCCGTATGAACTGGGATGGCCACCCACGCCAGCAGGCAGTTAGTACCATGGAGGCTAGCTGCCCTTAAGCCCAAGCGGCATTACGGTTGTCTGCGGCACAGCCAGCCCACCGCCAGCCGTACCTGGGAGTCCTTAAAGGTCATGCACATTCTGAGAGTGGTGTGTTGCAATTTGTGTGTCACCTGCCCCGTACGCGCCTCTGTGGTCAGCCAGAACAGCCAGCGGCTGCACCAGCTCCCGAGGTCATGGGCAGGGATAATGCCTGCTGCTGCTTCTTGTTTCCATGGTTTCCGTGGTTGTGCATCATGGCAGAGGGCGGGCGGTGGGGCTTGGGGTGGGGGGGTGTTGCCAGGCAGCACCCCGGAGGGGAAAACGGCTGCCCGAGTTGTTTGCGGGGCCAGTCAGTGGCTGCGGAAGTGTGTGGAGGTTGACTGTGGAAGCGACGCTGGGAGCCGCCCATTAGATTCCTCCCCATGCACTGCACCTGAGTGGCTGCTCCAAAGCTGTGCCACTCAGCTGACACAGACTCCCTTCCCCCGCTGCCTTGCTTGTTTAAACACACCTTTTGTCGGCCTTCTTTGTACCTTTTCTAGTTCTATTATTTTTTGAGATGGAGTGACCAGAACTGCACACAATACTCAAGGTGAGGTCTCACCACAGATTTATAGAGAGGCTTTATGATATTTCCAGTTTTATTCTCTATCCCTTTACAAATAATTCCAAACATTCGGTTTGCTTTTTTGACTGCCACTGCACACTGAGTTTAGGATTTTAATGTATTTTTCATTACTCCAAGGTCCTTTTCCTGAGTGGCAACACCTTAATAATTTAGAACCCAGCATTGTGTACATATAGTTTGGATTATTTTTCCCTATGTGCATCAATTTGCACTTGTCCATATTAAATTTCATACGGTATTAGATGCCCAGTCACCCAGTCTCACAAGATCCTCCTGCAATTCTTCACTGTCCGCTCGTGTTTTAACTACCTTGGATAACTGTGTCATCTGCAAACTTGATCACCTCACTCCTTACTCCCTTTTCCAGATCATTAATGAATACATTAAACACTGGCCCCAATACAGATCCCAGAGGCACTCTACTATTTACCTCTCTCCATTGTGAAAACTGACCATTTAGTCCTACTCTTGTTTCCTATCGTTTAGTCAGTTGCCAGACACTGCCTCCTATCTCATGACTTTTGTTTTTCCTCAAAAGGGACCTTATCAAACATTTTCTGAATATCCAGATATCGAGTCAACCTGCACACCCCTATCCACATGCTTATTTACACCCTCAAAAAATTCCAATAGGATAGTGCGGCACGACTTCCCCTTGCTAAATCTATCTTCCCCATTAAGCCATGTTGATCAACACACCCAGTAATTCGGTTCTTAATAATCATTTCCACCATTTTGCCCAGCACAGACATCAGGCTCACCTGTCTGTAGTTCCCAGGATCGCCTCTGGAGCCCTTTTTAAATATCAGCATTACTTTCGTCACCCTCCAGTCTTCATGTACAGTGGCAGATTTTAGTGACGGGTTGCAAATTACTAGTAGTAGGTCTGCATTTTCATATTTGGGTTCCTTCAGAACTCTGGGATATATACCATCTGGTCCTGGTGATTTGTTACTATTTAGTTTGTCAATTTGCTCTAGAACCTCTTCCAGAGTCACGTTGATTTGTGAGAGCTCTTCTGATTCGTCACTTACAAAGAACAGTTCTGGCATGATTATCTCCCCAACCTCCTCTGTAGTGAAAACCAAAGCAAATAATTCATTCAGCTTTTCTTCAATGACCTTATCCTCCCTGAGCACCCCTTTTACGTCATGGTCATCTAATGGCCCAACTGACTCTCTAGAAGGCCTCTTGCTTCTGATGTACTTGAGCGCTCCATTTTTAAAGGGTGACTTTTTGGCTCTAATAGCCTCCTTCACCTCCCCATTTAGCAATTACCAGAAATTTTGGATTGGAGTTAAAGGTGCTAGATTTCAGGGTTGCCTAACTTGTACTTTTATTGTATTGGGGTTGCTTAATGGTATGGATATATTTTAGGATATGAGGTGGGGAGGAAATTTGGGGGCATTTGTATTTTTTGATATTGTATTTATGGAGCCACACTAGTGGCGGCATTAGGTAAGGCGGAGCTAACGTTCTGTATTGAGAGTTCCACTGACTTCAATGGAGTTCCCTGGGGCAAATTCCTCTGGCTTGCAACCCTGAAGTGGACGGGGTTTTCTCTGAGAGTATACACTTATAGTCGCAGATGGCTGCATAGGACAGATATTGAGTATGCTAAGTATGTGCTTTGGTCCAATATTTCATGTTAGATGAGGTCCCTGGCATTTAATATTAAATGTCCCTGGCATTTAAAAAGTAGGTGCGCTTGCTGAGGGAGCAGGAGGGAAGAGGAGCTGGATGAGGTGGCAGGGCTGGGGGGGGTCTGTGAGGGGAGGGGGCTGAGGGAGCAGGAGGAGGGAGCTGGAGGGGGCTGGGAGAACAAGAGGGGGCTCT
>QEPC01005168.1:215083-237688 GCA_003113815.1 Sphenodon punctatus
GGGGGGGGGGGGAGTGGCTTAGGGAGGAGGGAGGGTTTGTTCTTCAGTGCCTTCCTTTTTAATGTGTTTTAATTGTGTTACTTTTAGCTTTTTATGTTTATTATGTTGTAAGCTGCCCGGAGCAGGAGGAGTGGGGTAAAAATGTAATAAAATAAAAATAAATAAAATAATGTTAACCATTCTAATGTGTTAATATGTGATACAGTTCATATAGACACCAAACACCTTTAGGTTTAATAAAATTGTTTCAGAAATACATCTATGTTGATATTTTAAACACATTCATGCCATTCATTAATATTTTATTTTATTTATTCACATTTGTATCCCACCCTTCCCATTAAGGCTCAGGGTGGGCTACAAGACAACCCGTATTTCCCATCGCAGTCCCATTGAAGTCGTGTAGGAAACCCTAACCTTGGCCCAGCAGGCTTCAATGGGACTAATCTGGAGTAAGTGGCTGGTAGATTGTGGCATTAATCTTTTTCTCTAGGCCAAGCATTCCTGGTTCCTTCAGCCTGTCCTCATTCCAACCACCTTCCTAGGGCAGAAGTCTAGCAATCAGTATCTCCAGCCACATGCTGGGTCTCCCTTTCAGGGATGGGCCAGTCAGGTGGAATAGCTTGGAGAGAGGGAGCACGCACACACATACACACACATTATGGGACAGCCCTGAAATTGGGAGCCAGTGCCACTTTCCCAGGGGGGCACAGCTGGCATGATCCAATGCAGCACTACCACACCACATCTACCTGTGCAAGGCAGTCGCCACAACCTTAGCTCTGTTTCATTCAGTCACTTCATGACCTTGCACCTCTAAAATCCTAGAATTAGAAGGGACATCCAAGGTCATCTAGTCCAACCCCCTACTTGGATGCAAAATAACTACAGCTATAACATCCCCAATAGATGGCTGTCCAGCTTCTTTTTTAATACCTCCAGTGATGGAGAAACTACAACCTCCTGTCCCTAGGCAACTTGTTCCATTGCCAAACAGTTCTTATTGTTAGGAAATATTTCCTAAAATCTATCAAAATCTATCTACCTTCATGTAATTTGAGTCCATTATTTCTAGTCTTGCCCTCTGTGGCAATGAAGAACTGTTCCTTGTCACCTTTTTGCAATCCTTTCGATATTTCAGGACTGCTATCTAACAAGGAATTGTCCCTTTTCTGAAACTGGTAAATGTTTGCTGTCTTCCACACTCATTGAGTAGAAAAAAGCAGAAAGCTTCATAGACAGGCTGGGAAACAACTGCTTCTAATTATACGTCAGTTGTCCCTGCCCTGGAATTATCTGTATCAGTCTGTTTCCCAGACATCTGTCCACTTTTGATGTTAACAAACAAGACAGCAGCCCACACCAGGTGGGTTTCCACTTGCCTGTTTATTAGGTGTTTGCCCCCACCACCCACATGGCCACCACCCACTAGACATGTAGCCCCCACTCACAGTGGGGTCCCAGAGCATGCGGAGCCCACCATGAGGACAAATGCAGGCTAATATGTGCCCACGTGTCTATGTCCCATCAATTAGGTTGCATGCAGCACCTCTGCACGTACAGGTCCACCAGTGTGATACGGCGGGGGGGGGGGGCGCGGAGGGCGTTAAGTGTCAAAGCATGGGAAGGGTTAGACCCAAAGAGAGGGCAGCCCTGAGTGCCAGAGATGGGGATAGGAACAAGGTAAGGGGAGACCTCTCAGCCACTCTCAAGGCAAGAAAGGCTCATCATGGAACGTCTGGGAATCAGGGAGAGTAAGGCTTATCACTGAGGTCCTGAGGGTAGTAAAGGAAGAGCATGAAAGGACACAAGAGCCAATGGAAATATGGGACTAGAGACCCAAGGGAACAAGGACTATTCTTTTATTTAATTAATTATTTATTTATTTTCTTTCTATTTCTCAGCCACCCCCTCCTGCCACAGCAGCTCGGGGTGGTATACAACATAGGCCACTTTTAGACGAGCGCGCGGTGCGCTCGCACGTAGTTTCCAAAAATTCCGTGAGTCGGGATCAGACGAGACGCTGTCGCAAGTCACGCACATGGGAAGGGACGCGCATTCTTTTCAAGCTGCGAATGACCTACCTCGAATCAGATTCCCTGTCAGTTCGCGACTTGAAAAGAATGCGTGTCCCCCTCCCGTGCGCGTGACTCACGGTAGTGTCTCATCTGATCCCGTCTTGCGGGATTTTGGAAACCACGTGCAAGCGCACCGCACGCTCGTCTAAAAGCGGCCATAGTTAAAGACATAGAAAGATATAACAATAATAAAATGCTCAAACCAAACACCACTACTAAAATCACTCTCTGCCTACCGATCCACCCACCAACACTGCATTCCATGGACTGAAAGACCAAGACCTTCATTACTTTATGGGGGGAGCAGACGGTTCAATATGCCCCTGGTGAAGTGCTAGAGGAACAAGGTGGTGTTCCAAAAGATCTCGATCCACATGGTGCAGCAGGGCTACACTCTGGACATGAACCAGTGCCAACAACAGGCCAAGGACTTGAGGCATGGCTTACAAGGAGATACAGGACAATAACTTCACCTCCAGCCACTGGAGGCAAACATCTCCCTACTACGAGCTCCTGGACCAGTTCCGCTATGTGGATGGAGCCATCATTACATCGTGTCTGTATGGTTGCGCCTTCATGAGGGGTTGGAAGCAGGTTGATATGGCTCTCCCACTGAAACCACTCTCGCTCCCCCCCCCCCATGGAAGCTGCGACTGTCGATGGACAACCCTCTATGCCCGTCCCTGCCCTGGAGCCAGCATGGGTTGACATGGACACCATACGTAGCAGGGCAGAGTGCCTGCCATGTCTCTGGCCCTTTAACAAGGTGTGTCTCAGGGCTGGGAGAGGGCCTGAGTGGGGCCAGCTGAGCTGGGCATGACAGCAGCCAGCCCAGAGCTGAGATCTCAAGGGAGAACTAATTGGAGGAACCAGAGCTTAATGGTAGCTCTCTAGAAGGAAGTGTAGAGATAGCAGATTGAGCTGGGATCGCCTGAAAAATAGGAACGTACGGGTAGCACTGCTTAAGCCCTAGGCAGCCCAGAGTGGGGCAGGGCTTGAGGTAGGCAGGAGCCAGGCAGGGCTCTGCCTGGAGATACTTGGGAAACAGAGTTTAAGGACAACTCTGTGAGAGGCTTGTGGAGACAAGAGGGCCAGAAGGTTGTGCCTGGCTCAGGGTCACTATGAACTTGAGAATTAATAAAGTCGCTGTGGATGAGGCCAGAGACTGAATAGTGTGACTAGGGCAGCATCCTTCAGGAACTCACACAGGTAACCATCATTCCCTGCTGCACTGTGACTCTGCAGACTAGCCAGGTCTGGGAATGGCAATAGGAAGCACAGAGGCATACGCGTGCAGCCGGCTACTCTGCAACTGGCCAAAACACGGCCTTTGCCTGTGGCTTTTCCACAGTAATTCCATTTGAGCTCAAGAGCAAGCCCTTGTTCGAGGAGCCGCCAGAGATTTTGGTTGAGGGCGTGGAGAACCTGAATGCCACCTTTATAGGGTAGGTGGTGGAGGCAGAGGAGAACAGCAAGTTTATGCAACGTGTGTGTGTTCATGTTTACTAGAGGTGGGACCCCGGGCCCACTACCGGCTACCGGATTTACCGGTTACCGGTTCTCTAAAAACCGGATTCCCGGATTAAATCCGGTATGCCGGTACCGGTTTTATTTCATTGATTTCAATGGGGCGCTGTGTCCCCATTGAAATCAATGAATTCCTTCCCCCTCCCCCTCCCAGGCTGCGCGGGTGGAAGGGGGGACACCCCCCACCCACCCTGCCCAGCCTGGATTTTTGTTTAAAAAAAGACTCAGAGGCGAGCCCACCCCCCAGCACCAGCGGCCGCGGCGTCCCCGCAGCCGCCGGTAAGTATGACCCGATCCCTGGGGGGGGTGTTTAACACCCCCACCCCCCCAGGGATCACCCCTACAGTGCGCTTGGCGCTTACCTTTGGGAGCTGCGGCGGCGGCGGGCGGTCCGGCGGCCTCAGCGCCGGCTGTGGCTGCCGGCGTCAGAGACGCTCTAGGCCTTCCGGGGAACTTCCGGGTTTCCCCGGAAGGCCTAGAGCGTCTCTGACGCCGGCAGCCACAGCCGGCGCTGAGGCCGCCGGACCGCCCGCCGCCGCCGCCGGAGCTCCGCAAGGTAAGCAAGCACTGAACTTTAGTAGGGGTGATCCCTGGGGGGTTGGGGGGGTGTTAAACACCCCCCCCAGGGATCGGGTCATACTTACCGGCGGCTGCGGGGACGCCGCGGCTGCTGGTGCTGGGGGGTGGGCTCGCCTCTGAGTCTTTTTTTAAACAAAAATCCAGGCTGGGCAGGGTGGGTGGGGGGTGTCCCCCCTTCCACCCGCGCAGCCTGGACTCGGGGAGGGTTTGTTTTTTTTAACTTGGGGCTTTAAGTTTTTACATTGCAGCCATTTTTAAATGGCTGCAATGTAAAAAAATCCGGTACCCGGAATCCGGTACCCGGACCGGATTTACCGGGTCGAATCTGATAATGCCGGTACGCCCGGTACCGGCATTATGGGATACCGGATTTACCGGTTTTCCCGCCCCTAATGTTTACACAGCTGTATGATAAATGCTTCCTTTAGTTGTTATCTAATTATGTTTTGTATTGTTTACTGTGTTCACAGGTGGCCAGGAAAATGCGAAAGAGCAGCTTAGAGAGCTTGGCGGCGAGCTAACTAGCACTGGCTGCACTCCACATGTGAGCAACTATTGGCTACTATTAGTCATGTGTCCCTACAGGATTGGCTGCTCGCCGAGTGTAAGCTGCTATTATTGGTTGCTACTGGTTACAGGACAGCTATTGGTTGATTTTCTTTGAAATGCATATGCTGGGTGCATGTGTGTTGCTGCATCTGCACTGCCAATCCAGGTGGCTATTAATCTGCATAGAGAGTCCAGTCACAAGCATGTTGGTGCATCCACCAACTCATCTAAAAATGTTACAGATGTTAGCACTACGGAAGCATGCAGTTTTTAAATTGGAGTGGGGGGGGAAACCACTGAATGTTAAGAAATGGGCAGATGGGGGAGTGAATCTGCAAGGCAGTGAAGACAGAGAATAATTTGTAAATTAATAATTAACTAATTAATAATTAACTAATTAATGATTGCCACAACCCACTGCCAACTCTGCCAAAGAAGCTACTCCCACTGCCCCAGAACTTGTTAGAGCAGATAAATTAATCCTAGCATCCAGCTAGCAACCCAACCACTGGACTAACCTACATGATGACCAGCACAGGGAGGGTGGGATGAGCAGGAAATTCATTAATGAAAGACAAATAAACCAGCCATGATTTTTTCTGGCTTTCATTTCCAATCCCAAGAAATGGCCAATATCAGCCTTTTCCTGGACTTTCACATTCAGGGATGTACACTCCTACTGGGGAAATTTGCTGGGCTCAGCCCCCTCCCCCTTGAATTTAATTACCAGGGCTGAGCCTAGGCTATCCCTCCCCCACACACACACACACAAATTAAGCTCTGAGTGAAGATCACTGTGCTAGGATTTCAATTCAATTTCAATTTTATTAGGCTCTAGCTTCCGCCATGGCCAGAGAGAGAGAAAGAAAACAAAGATAACAGAACACAATACAAGGATACATCTCACAAATTACCAAGGCGCATACAAGCGTCTGCTACATCCTCCATATTCGCATACCATATATCCAAAGAGCCAGGAAAGAGGGTCACAAAACCTCCATAATTATACCCATCCTAGTCCTTCATATCCCTACTTCCCTCATTCCTCTCGCTCCTCTTAATTGATTTTATTATTAGGCCTCAGCCATAACAACTTAGCAAATTTACCAAAAAAATTAAAATAAACCATATATATATATACCATATACAATAAGCATAAATATGCAATAAATAATTTTTAAAAAAGATAAAATATAAATGCAATTTATACAATTTATACAATGTAATTGCATGTGTGCTATCCAAATAATGTACTACCCCATTTGATGGCAGCTTACCCTGCACGGGGGTTATGGCGCCAACACTTGTCCCCTGGCAAATTATACTACCACATTCAATGGCGGCTCACCCTTCACGGGGGTTATGGCACCAGCACTTATCCCCTGGCAAGACCGCCCCTACACACATACAAATATGCCCACAATTATTTTTAAACCGGCTTACCATTCACGGGGGTTATAGTGGCAGCACTTATCCCCTGACTAACTTTCCCTGGTCATAGTAGCCGAGATTTAATTCCCTGATCAACTCCCTTACTGAGCAAAACAGGCAAGCAAGTAATTTGGGGACTACTACTTTTACAAGGTCATTGTAAGCATCAGACGCTCCGGACGACACCCCCGCCTGCGGGGCCACCCACCTGCGGACCCCGCACCCCCCCCAGGATGCACCACCGTACCTGCCGGACCCAGAAGAAATGGCAGAGCAAGAGGCCCCTAGCACATCAGCGGGGGATTCCCCGGAAGTACAGCCACTGCCGGCAACAGACTCAGCGCCGACGCCGCTGCAGGCACAGGGGGCGGGGCCCGAGCCTGTGAGACGCTCTCAGCGCCTACTAGCACGCAAGGGGGGTGGAGTCTGCACTACATATGCTGGCGCCGCCAGGCTAGCGGTGCCGGTGATCTGAAACTGGCCCCCTGGTGCAAAAGCTGACTGATTCCCTTCCTCCTTCCCGTTTGCCCCGTGTGACTGTGCCAAAACAAGACCCAGCGTGATAGTGGTGAGTGTTCCTTGCTGTTCCTGTGGAGTGCCTGAGTGAGTGGAGTAGCATGGAGCCCCTTCCTTCCCCCCGTGGGTTTCCTCCCCCGTGGAACGAAAGAGAGTGTTGTCCTTCAAACTTCCCTGGGCCCCTGCCCCTCTCTCCTCACCTTGTCCTAGCACTACCCTTCCCCCTTGTGAGTGAACGCCGGAAGCCAGAGTGGTTGAACGGTGGGCAGGGTACCCCAGTACTCATTCCTCGGCGCCCAATGATGATAGGGCCGTGATCCTTGTGTAGGATCGCATGGCCAATTACTATCCTGACGGGCATACGACACCCCTTCCCTGTGCCGAGAAGTTGGGGCAGGGTCACCCGTGTCACACGCCACTCGTCGAGATTGCCCCAACCTTTCCTTACCCTTTACCCTTGTCAGAACGTCCCTCCCCCCTTCCCACTGACAGTCATATAGACACTAAGTTAATCAATCTATCTGTAGAGCCTCTTTCCGAGTTCTTGCTGCTAAGAGGGCAAAAGAGGCTATGGCATTGATAATCACGTCATCATCTGATGACATGAACCACATCATCCTTCGATCTACAGAGGTAAAATCTCTTTCAGAATAAAGGGGATACAGACAAACTTGCCGTAACTCGTCATAGAAGGTGCATCTAAAGAAAACATGATGTAAGTCTTCTACTTCATGAAGAGTACATGGGCAAAACCTTTCCTCATACGGCTTCCCACTATACCGTCCCATCAGCACAGCTGATTCGTATAGCTGGAACCGTAACTGTGTGTATGCCCTTCGTAGGTTTCTTTGCTTTAATTTATTCAAGTATGGTTCAAAACCATGAACAGACTTAAAGGAGGAATACAGAGGAGCTACTTTCCATCCAGAGACCAAAGCCATATCCTCTTGCCTAGCAATATCCTCTGCTCTAGATTTTATCAACCATACCTGATGCAAGAGGCTAAACCCTAGCAAATAGGTAAATGAAAAACCCAATTTCCTTAGGTATGTATCAACCTGGGTTAGCCAAGGATAGTGGGGAGCTGAATCGCGCTCAAGTTCTTCATGCAGACAGAGAAGAGGCAAGTCAAGCCTACCTCTAGCACACAACTTTAACCAATATCTAATTGGTAACTGAGTAGCAGTACACATAATTGGCAGCATTCCAGTCTCTGCACGTACAACAGCGGCTGGAACACTTTGCGGAACACCTAATAAACCTCAGAGGAATTGGTTCTGGACTGTATCCATAGTATCCAATTTAATTCCAGCTACAATTTCCATCCCGTATGTAAGGAGTTGACCAATCTTTATGTTGAAAACCTGTAGCACCCGTGGGATGGGTATACCAGTTGCTAAGCTGGTCACACCTCTAGATACCGCCTTTGCCTTTAAGGAAATTTACATTTTGTGTCTTTCCCATTTACCATTGGATGAAAAGGTAATGCCCAGGTAGACATAAGATTCCACCTGAGTCAGTTTCTTTTATGGACCAAGTATATATGTGCTTCGGCTTTCCCACAACCATGACCTGGGATTTCCCTACATTAATAACCAGATCATTTCTAGTGCAGTAGACCGCTAACTGATCTAGTTGTTTCAGCAGGCCCCTCCTAATTTTCTTTCTAGCTGTTCCAAAAGTCAGTCCAGCAATTCCCATATGTTTGTATTATAATACTTGGAAGCATCCGGAGGGATGTAGAGGTTGACAAAAACAAAACACTCCCCACCAGATAAATCCCAGGTCCCTACCTGGAATTCATATCTTTGAGATGGGAGATTTTTGTAAAATTTGACATATACATCTCTCACCAATACAGCCAATCCCCCAGACACACGTCTTTTTCTACAATTTTTTTTACCTGGAATCAAAAACGTTTGAAAACCCTGCACCACCAAATCGTCATTCCCCCCCAACCATGTCTCCTGAAGGAAGACTAAATCATACTGGGAGAGGAATGCTATCCAGTCCGGATCATAAAGTTTTGACTTACAACCTGAGATATTCCATGAAATAATAGACACAGCCCTTGCTTGCTTGTTCACAGCCGTTTTAGGGCAAGGGGAAGAATAAAACCCCTCAGCCTGGTTGTCTCCTTCCATAGTTCCTTCTGGGGGCAAGAAATCCATAAGGACAGTTGTATCTAGAGAACACGCCTGCACAGTGTCCCCAATTCGTTCCTGATTTACTAAAATCAAGGGGACCTTGGGGACCCCCTCATATCATTCCTGTGTTGCTACTACCTCCCCTTTCTCCTCCATTTCTAGCGGGTCTATTTGAACTGGTCCTTGCTGCAGGCCAGGAGGATAAGACCTATCCTCTACTACTACCTGTGTAATAGACACCTGATCCTCAAAAAAAGCCAGATGGGAAGCCTCAAGGGGGACCACTATCTTTTCTTTGGGTGATACTTTTGGAGACACATTCCTCAAGCTGACCCCAAAAGTTATACATTCTACCCTATGGACCAAGGGGTTTGCTTGCCCTAATTCTCCATCAGACAAAAAACGAGCAGCAGCATAGGTAACGGGGTCATTTTGTGGCTGGTAGGTATCCCTTTGAGCCTCTATATCCGGTGCCAGATAATCCAGCTGGAGGCGAGGTAGACCCTTCCTTAGAGTGTCCAGTTTTTTACTGAAATGATCCTGGTCAATGATGGTTAATTCCTCAAAGGGGGCCAGAGAGGGAACGTCTCCCACTCCCCTCGAGGGATCTCCTAAATAACCCTTAACCACATCAGCCAAAGTAACAGGTCCCTCATAATCATTAGTCCCTGCCTCCATTAAGGTACTTCCTGTTGTCTGGACCACCTGGACCACCTCACAAGGTGCCCCTGAATCGCTCTCTAGGGGTGGGATAGCAGTATCCTGAACTATCTGCATCCCAGCCCTCTCATTATCTGTAACCAACTGATTTATTGGTATCCCACCCAACGGTCTAGTGGGCAGGCAAACAGCCCCATTCTCTAAGCTGTCACCAGTGTCATAGGCCCTATCTATTGATATGCCACAGTGCTTTAAGTGTTTCCTGGCTTTAAAGAGTTTCCTAATCAAATGACCTGATGCAAAAAAAAAGCTTGATGCACAATTTCCTACTGCTATGACTCAGCCTATCCACCCTTTGTATATCATCTGGAACCACGTTGAGCCTCAATAGACTTGATAAATTACGAACTATTATGGAGGCATTATCCCAATTGGGGATAACCCCTTGTACCAGGGGCCCAATCTTAATCCAAACTGCATTGGGAATTATACAGGTAGAGTCCCCAAGCCTCTTGCTATGTCTTCTACCTGACAGAAGTTCATTCCTACTGCAAGATCTCTCCTGGCACTTTATCCTCCCTTGCTCATCCATTGCAGCATTAGGTGTAGCTTGATCCCTCTCCCTTACTTTGGTCGAGTCAAGTTTAATAAGCACTTGTTTAAGATGTTCTTTAACCCAGAGCATCGAATCCCCTATATTGGACACACTATCAAATATCAATGCAACTGTGGGTGAGATAAGCTGACACTGCAACGCCAAAATGTCCATCAGGGCGGGATCCCCTTGGATACCCTGCGGGATCACACCGCTTAATTCCCCAGCCTCCATGGAGTAATCCCTCCCATGAAAACCCTGTACCAGACAATGGGGGGGAGGTACTCTAGAGGAGGTCTGGTTCAAATCTACACAGGTGGGAAGGGAATCAACCAAAGTTGGCACATCTGACCTCGAAGAGGGAGCACAATTATCTGTTTTAGGATGTTTAAGTCTGGGGGAGTCCTCACACACAGGTGAAGCTCAGCCCCTCAGTCTCTTTTTGTCCATCCTAGCTCAGAGTACTCACAATAAGCAAACAATACAGCAATCCAAGTCACAAAACAAGTAGTCCACGTCGAAAGCAGGTGGCCAGCTGGCCACAGCCAGCGCCTAAGGCCACGCACACAAGGGCACGCCCTTGCGTGCGCAGCCCTTAGGCATGCACGCCGAAGGCACATACGCCTCAGGCAACCCGCCTTTTCTCTCCTCCCTCCTGGGGTGTGTGAGTTCTCCCTGGCCAATCCCAAGCTCCACCAGCCACAGTCTCTCTTCCAAGCAAATGTTTCACAGCTGGGCTCACTCGCAGTAGCTCGTAGTACAGCAGAGTCTCCTGTATCAGCAATGAGGCAGCAACAACGCCGCCAGTTGTAGCTTGGCTCTCCCCTCGCTCACCCACTGTGCTAGGAATTTGTGTGGCAGCAGAACAGGGATGCTATTGCCCATTTGTTGAAAGTTACTCATAATATTTTATCTTCAAATTCAAATTTATTAATATGTGACCTTTGGTCATTGTCATACAAAATATACAGTTATACCCATACAAACAAGCAAAATTTAATGTAACAAATATATATAAATAAACCCTACTAAAATAAGTTAATCTTTAGATAAAAATAACAATAAAAAGTCCCTACGCAAAATAGTAATGTAATTGAGGGGACCACCTCTATTCCTTCCCTAGGTATTATAGCCTTCCTCGGTTTCCCTCACAGCTTTATAGTCCAAAAATGTCCTCCTAAGTTCAAATGCTTGGAACAGGAATTTCATAACATTGGCCGTGGTCTCAGAACCTTCATCGGACAGGGCCACTTGCATACAAAAAACCTCAATCCCCCCCGGGTGTTTATCCAAAATGGGTTGGAGGAATCTGTTGCACAAGAAATCATACAGTCGGCAAGAGAACAAAATGTGCTGGGTTGACTCGGTACTTTGCTCGTCGAATGGACATAGACGATCCCCATATGCTACTCCCTCATAACGCCCCTCTAAAACTCTAGAGGGCAGGGCGTTGGACCGAGCACACATAAACAAAAACTTTTCCCTAAACGACACGGGCATACTAAGATAACCTTCCATAGAACCCATGGGTGGGGACCAGAAAACGTAGTCATACAAATGCCTGGACCCTCCTACCTCTGTCAGGTCCATCTGCATTTCTATGTCTCTTAGCCTCTGTGACACCAAGCTCTGGGCAGCTGCTGGGCTATAGGTGTCAAAGAAGGAGTCAGCAAATCCCATAGACACCAGCTGAGTGCTCACTGCCTTTTTCCAGGTACTTGTAAATGTATCCTGAAAGATCAGTCGTACCAGATGGTTCTGGGGTGCTGCCTTCTTTTTAAGCCAAAATCATAGCACCCGTTCCCAGGCAATTGTCAACCAGGCCTGCAGACCCAATTCTAGTCTTACCACTACTGCAGGGGTACTCCGCGGATGTCTTGTTAGAGCCCTCAAGAATCTAGATTGGATGCTAGGTAACTTCTTTATTAGGGGAGCCCAGACCTCTGCCCCATACAAAAATGAAGCCCTGGTCTTTGTTTCGAAAACCTGGACTGTCAAGTCCAGGTTGTTTCTCCCCCACCCTGAGAACATTCTTAAAATAGCTGTTGACTGACTCCTTGCTGCTACTTCCGACTTTCTAATGTGCTCTTCCCAGCTACCTTTGACATTGAAGTTCAGGCCCAGATATTTATAAGACTGCTTTTGCAAAAGGTATGAGGATCCCATAGGTCAATAATGGGTCTGTCTTCCTCGGGCAAAAACCAGAACATTCGATTTAAGATGATTCACAGCCAAATGGTTAACCTGGTAGTATTCCATAAATGCGTGGAGCTGTCGCCGCAACCCCACCCTAGTCTGGGACAACAAGACCAAATCATCCGCATAAAGGAGTACACTGATAGGCTGAGCTGCCAGCCTCGGAGGGAAGAAATGATCCTGGCTCATAAGCGGGGCTAGCTCGTTGACAAACAAAATAAACAGGATGGGAGCCAGCACACATCCCTGCCTAACACCCTGAAAGACTGGAATGTCTCTTGTCAGGCTCCCCTTCCTATCTGCCTTCACTGCAACAGAGGTATTTGTATAGAGGGCTCTTATGAGACAGAGGAGCCTCTGGTCCATCCCCATTTGAGTCAATTTCCCCCACAAAAGAGACCTATCGACCATGTCAAAGGCCGCTTTGAGGTCTATAAGGGCGGCAAAAAGTTTTCCATTTGCCGCCTTATATTTCTCCGTCAAATGGGATAGCACTAGGCAATGATCTGATGTGCCCCTCTCCCTTTGGAACCCTGCCTGTTCACTTAACAAAATATCCTCTCGCTCCAGCCAGGCTAAGACCCTGGCTAAAAGATACCTTGCATAGATCTTGCTAACAACGCTAATTAGACTAATTAGCCTATAATTAGCCGGGTCTGTTCTGGCTCCCTTTTTGTAGATAGGGACCACAATTGCTCTAGACCAGCTCCTAGGAATAATATCTGAACTATTTATCTCAGTAAACAGAGAAGCTAGCAATGGTAGCCACCAATCCAGATTGGTCTTTATGGCTTCTAACTGGACCAGATCTGGTCCTGGTGCTTTTCCTCCCTGCAGATATCTTATCTTTGAAAAGTAACAGTTGCTTGCAACATACATGAGGGGTCATAAAGCCACAGAAAGCTATTGCTGTGGGTTGTTTGCCTGGGAAAGCCAAATGGCTTCAGCTTTTTTATGTGGGTGCTGTGGCTGCCTGGAGTATGAGACCCAGAGAAGTTGGAGGATGATGGATACCCTGGCCTTTGCTGACATTTGTATGAGGCCTGAAGTACAGAGAGAACTGGCAGACCCGTCCTCTGCAGCAACCTGTGGCTGCTTTTAGACAAGGGCCGCCCGCTCGCACCTGTAATCATGCGCCCTGTAAAAGTGCCGCGGGCAGCGTTTAGACGCGCTTAGATATGCCGTAGATGCACTGTATTTCCGGTTGCGCATTCTTTAAGAGCGTAAATTAAATACCTCGATATTGAGGTATTTAATTTGCACTCTTACAGAATGCACGACTGGAAATACGGCACATCTATGACGCATCAAGGTGCGTCTAAACACTGACTGTGGCACTTTTACAGGGTGCAGGATTACAGGCACGAGCAGTAGCGCTCATCTAAAAGCAGCCTATGTGGACCTAGAGTGGCACATGCATACAATGGGCAATACACATATGCATGATGGAGTACAGACACTATGCAATCCTGCTGCATTTCCAAGTTCAGTAGGATGGAAGAGTGTCAACCCCAGACAAGATGAGAGATTGGGATCCAAACAAGACCAAGAATTTTCTTGATGTGCATGCACGGTCAGAAGCAAGACTCTCATTAATGGAATCTGGACCCTCCTTGCTGCTTTTCTAATCAGCACTCTGATGACAGCAAGAGGATACTCATGGAGCCACCGGGAGTGCCTTGATGGAATGGCAAAGATGAATCTCTTTGTGGGAAACAAGCAGCACACACAGGGTACATGGGATGTGAACTGACTGACTACCGACACTCTTCCATCCTACTGAACTTCCATCCACTCTGCTGTCTTCTGCCTGCCTGCCCTGCTTGCTGCTGCAGTGGCTGGGTGCCCTTTCCTGGGCTTGCCCATCCTCTGGAAGTTCCAGCTGCTCAGCCTTAGGCCCCAGGTAACACTCTGCCCCTCCTCCCCTGTAGGAAGAGAGGGGGGTGGGGCCAAGGCTTTCCCAGGACTTTGGGGCCAGGGGCGGGAGATAAGAGGTCTGCTGCTTGGTGAAGCCACAGGTGTATGCCGCAAGCCATGCTCCTAGGGGTCCTTAGGCGTGACCCTCAGCGGGACCGGGAGGAATGGGAGGACAGTAACCTGGGTGGACAGTAATTTGGGGGAGGGGCTAGGGGTGGTTTGGGGTGTGGGGGGATGTATTGCTTGCCCTATGGGAAAGGGGGGCAATGGGACTTGGTTAGGGAGGAAAGGGTTGATCTCCTTGGTATGAGGGAGGGGTGCAACCCTTGTGAGAGTGAGGGGCATCCTCCAGTGGCAGAGGAGGATGGGGAGGATTGGAGGGGGGGTTCTCCCTTGGGGGGCTGGTGGGACTGCCTCGGGGGGGGTTGGGAGGGTGGACTGGGGGTGGCGGCCTGCAGCCATAAGGGTCATGATGGACCAGGGGAATTATGGTCCTTCTGGGAGGCGAATTAGATTGGTGAGACGGGACAGATGTTTTGTATCTGTCCCGATCAATAGCCCCCGGTCAGGTGGTGAGGTGATTGTTGATCAGAGGGCCCCTGGCCTTGGTTTGCTGATGAATACGAGGTCAGTTGCCAACAAGTCAGCTATGGTCCGGGAGGTGATCCTGGACCAGGTGACTGATTTCGCATGTATTACAGAGACCTGGATGGACACTGTGTCAGGGCCTATATTGGCTGACCTTGTTGCGGCCGGGTACTCCATTCAGCATCAGCCGCAGCTGGAGGGATGGAGGGGTTGGGAGTGTAGCCATTATTTTTAAGGAGATTTGGTCTGTGAGGAGATTTCCTGTGCAACCTATCATGGAAATAGAAGGCCTCCATTTGGTGTTGGATTTGGCTGGAGACAGAGTGAGGGTACTGCTGATATACCGGGCACCCACCTGTATAGCAGCTTCCCTGCCCACTCTGACTGGCAATAGTCCTGGGAGACTTCATGCTGATGCCAGTTTTGGAGGGGCGGAGTGTGAGTTCATGGCTGCCATGACAACCATGGGCCTGTCTCAGAGAGTGGTGGATCCCACACATGTTGGAGAACATACCCTGGACATGATTTTTTGCACCGGCCTTGAGGCAGGGGATCCATTAGTGGGGGAGGTGTCAACAGTGCCCTTGTCATGGACGGATCATTATCTCCTCCAGGCTGATATCCTGGTGCATGTCGGTTCCTGGGAGGATGTGGAACCAGATAGGTTGGTTCACCCCCAAAGGCTTATGGAACCAGAAAGGTTCCAGGTGCCCTAGGCGATATTTCCTCTGACTTCGATGGCTGTTCACTCGATGACCTCGTGGTCTTGTGTAATTCTATGCTGATGGAGGCCATTGACCATATGGCTCCCAGGTGTCCACTCCCCAATCGCCAACAACATAGGTCCCCGTGGTATACGGAGGAGCTGTGGTGGATGAAGCGAGAAGGGTGATGGTTAGAGCGACAGTGGCGTCACTCTCATGCTGAAGTTGACCGATTGCGACATAGAGTCTGGTTACGTACCTATGCTGTGGCCGTGCGGGCAGCAAAGAAGGTTTTCTTTGCTGCCCTCATTGCGTCCACTAAGTCCCGTCCAGCTGCGCTCTTCTGGGTGGTGAAGGGGCCGGTCAGTCCATCCTCCCTCCACCTGGATTCAGAGTTATCGAATGCTCTCTGTGACTTGTTTGTGGACTTTTTTGTGGGGAAAAAACGCTCAAATCCACCACACGTAACACATTTAAAAGTGGGTGAGCTAGAGGCAGTCGAAGCCCCATCTTGTCCTGTTTTATGGGATGAATTTCAAGACATGTTGCCCTCAGATGTGGGTGATGCTCTTGGGACTGTTCGAGCCACCTATTGTAAATTAGATCTGTGCCCGTCCTGGCTGGTTAAGACTAGCCGGGAAACATTAGGGCCGTTGCTGGCCGGAATAGTCAACACCTCCCTTAGGGAGGGCAGGGTGCCAGATCGCCTCAACGAGGCGGTGTTGCAGTCCCTGCTCGAAAAGCCATCATTGGACATGGACGCCCTGGCCAGTTATCGGCTGGTCTCTAACCTTCCCTTTTTAGGGAAGGTTATTGAATGGGTGGTGACCCAACAGCTTCAGGAGCATTTGGACCAGATCAGCTTCCTTGATCCCGCGCAGTCTGACTTCTGTCCAGGTTATGGCATGGAGACTGCGCTTGTGGCCTTGATCGATGACCTCTCCTGAGAGTTGGACCAGGGTCATTCAACCCTGTTGATTTTGTTAGATCTCTCAGCTGCATTTGATACTGTTGATCATGAGTTGTTGGTGGCTCGGCTGCGGGACGGGGCAGGGATGAGCAGGGCTGTTCTTGAATGGTTCCACTCTTTCCTTGCCAGGAGAACCCAGCGTATGGTGCTGGGGGAGTTTTCATCTTCTCCTCAGGGCCTCACGTGTGGAGTCCCATAGGGTTCCTTCTTGCTCCCTCTCTTGTTCAATGTGTATATGCAGCCTTTGGGGGAGGTTGTTAAGAGTGTTTGGTGTAAGGTGTCATCAATATGCTGATGACACCCAACTATCTCTCTCATTTTCATCAGACCCAGGTCCAGCAATCTTGGTGCTTACCTGGTGTTTGTCAGCTGTGGGAGACTGGATGAGGGTGAACTGCTTGAAGTTAAATCCTGACAAGACAGAGGTGGTGATTGTGGGGAAATCCAGGGGAGTGATGGCCCTCGTCATTGATGGGGTCTGTCCTCCCCTGGTATCCCAGGTTTGTAGTGCTCCTGGATCCACAGCTCCGCCTGGATGTCCAGGTGGCAGCTGTGGTGAAGAGTGCATTTTGCCAATTACACCTGGTACGTCGGCTTAGGCCATATGTCTCAGACTCAGTCCTGGCCACAATCATTCATGCTTTTATGACCTTGAGATTAGACTATTGTAACGTGCTCTACGTGAGGCTACCCTTGGTGATGGTCTGGAGACTGTAGCTGGTGCAGAATGTGGCAGCTCATCTCCTGAAGGGGATGGACCAATGTGAGCACATTACTCCAGTGCTCTGTTCTCTGCACTGGCTGCCGATAGTCTTCCGAGCCCAATTCAAGGTGTTGGTGTTGACCTTTAAAGCCCTAAACAGCCTGGGCCCCACCTACCTGAAGGACCGGCTTATCCTCCAGATTCTGGATCGACCTCTGCGGTCAGCCCAGGGCACCTTCTTGAGGTCCCCCAGTTTCTCGGGTGTCAACCATGAGGAGGGGGAGTGGGTGCAGCTGGGGGACGTGTTTGGTGAAGGGAGAGCTGCCCTTGTCCTGCTAAGAGCTCATTGGCCCTCCTCCTCCCCCCCACAGGTATTTACACAAGACCTGGAGCCCTTTGGGGGTTGAGTGGGTGCAGCGGGGACACGTGTTTGGTGAAGGGAGAGCTGCCCTTGTCCTGATAAGAGCTCATTGGCCCTCCTCCTCCCCCCCACAGGTATTTACACAAGACCTGGAGCCCTTTGGGGGTTGAGTGGGTGCAGCGGGGACACGTGTTTGGTGAAGGGAGAGCTGCCCTTGTCCTGATAAGAGCTCATTGGCCCTCCTCCTCCCCCCCACAGGTATTTACACAAGACCTGGAGCCCTTTGGGGGTTGAGTGGGTGCAGCTGGGGCACGTGTTTGGTGAAGGGAGAGCTGCCCTTGTCCTGCTAAGAGCTCATTGGCCCTCCTCCTCCCCCCACAGGTATTTAAGCAAGGCCTGGAGCCCTTGGGCACCAGCCGAAGGGCGACACCAAAAGGTGTTGGCCATTGCTGGGGCCGATGACGGGTCGTGGTGGACGTAGCCACTCCTCATGTCCTCCATTGAAGGACTCCCTTCAGCCTTACCATTGGGGGGGGGCGCTGACAGCTAATCCGTGACACTTGGGGAACAAGCAGGACTGTGAGAGGGCATTTTGGCCAACTAGTATACGTTAAGAGCTTATTTTTTAGTATATTTTTGTTTATTTATTTTATTTATTTATAAAAGATTTTTATCCCACCCCTCCTGCCTACAGGGTGATGAACAACAAATTAAAAACAATAAAACAATAAAAACAATTTAAAAGTTAAAATCCCATATGTAGGGAGAAAAACAACCCCCCCCCCAACCCACCCACCCTACCTCCCCCNCCTGGCGGAACAACCAGGTCTTACACAAATGTCGAAATGACAGGAGAGTGGGGGCCAACCAAGCCTCCTCCGGGAGCGAGTTCCACAGCACAGGGGCAGCCACCGAAAAAGATCTAACATTGGTGGCCACCCACCTCGTCCGGGGAACTTCCAAAAAGGCTCCCACGGATGATCTCAAGGGTCACACAGGTACATGGAGAGTGAGGCGGTCCCGCAGATAAGCAGAGCCCAGGCCATGAAGGGCTTTAAACATCAAAACAAGCACCTTGAACCTAGCTCGGTGATTTATAGGCAGCCAGTGCACAGGTGTCATGTGCTCCCTGCGGCCCACCCCTGTAAGGAGACGGGCCGCGGCATTCTGCACCAGCTGCAGCCTCCGGACCAGCTTCTTGGGCAGTCCCACATAGAGCGCATTGCAGTAATCCAGCCTTGAGGTGATGAAGGCATGGATGACAGTGGCAAGGTCAGAGTCAGAGATACGGCTGAAACCGCCGGACAAGATATAACTGCTGAAACGCACTCCCTGCCATGGCCACAACCTGAGATTGCACGCTGAGCCGTGAATCAAGCACACCCAGACTCCGCACCTGAGAGACCATGGGAGGGTGAACCCCCACTACAAGAGGAGATTCAACCGCTCCCAGGCCCCCCAAGCCCTCGCCCACAAACATCACCTCCGTCTTGTCAGGATTCAGCTGCAGATGGCTCAACCTCATCTAAGCCCCACCGCTGACAGGCATGGGGAAAATAAGGAGACTGCATGGCCTGCGTCGATGGAAAAAGAGAGGTAGAGCTGAGTGTCATCAGCATACTGATGACACTGCATGCCCTGAAACCCTCTCATGATCACCCCTAACAGCTGCATATAAATGTTAAACAAGAGGGGGAACAGAATGGCACCCTGTGGGACTCCACACGTGAGGTCCCGGGAGGAAGACTTACATTCCCCCAAGACCACCCGGTGAGTTCTCCCAGCCAGGAATGAATGAAACCAGTACAAGACCATCCCACCAATCCTGGCACGGTCCCACAGGCGAGTCACCAACACCTCATGATCGACTGTGTCGAATGCAGCCAAAGGTCTAGCAGGACCAGTAAGGTCTGACGACCCTGGTCCAACGCCAGACAGAGATCGTCAACCAAGGCTACCAATGCAGTCTCCATACCATACCCAGGCCGAAAACCAGACTGAAAGGGGTCAAGGAAACCGGTACAGTCCAGATGTTCCTGGAGCTGCCGTGCCACAGCCTGTTCCACAGCCTCCTTCAGGCAGTCAGGCACCCTGCTCTCCTGAAGGGAGGCACTAACCACCCCAGCCAGCAACGGCCGTACCGTCTCCAGGCTGGCTTTCACCAACCAGGACAGGCAAGGATCTTGTTCACAAGTGGTGGCATGAACAGATCCCAACAAGGACTCCACATCGGCAGGCGACATCATCTGAAACCGATCCCACAAAACAGGACAGGATGGGGCATCCATAGCCCCAAGATGATCTTCTGCAATAACTGTGGTACCGAAATCGTGGCGAATGCAAGCAATCTTATCTACAAAGTACTCAATAAACTGGTCACAGCCGTCACTGGATTGCTCCAAGTCCAGGTGGAGGCAGGCAGAACTGACCAAGCCTTTCACCACCCGGAAAAGCTCCGCTGGACGTGACTTTGCAGATGCAATAAGAACAGCAAAGAACTGCTTCTTTGCTGCCTGCACCGCCACAGCATAGGCCTTTAAACTGCTCTTATGCTGTGATCGATCATACTTGTTGCGAGTCCGGCGCCACCATTGCTCCAACTGCTAGCTCTCCCACTTCAAACACCGCAGGCCCTCGGTAAACCAAGGAGACCTGCGGGAGACTTGGGAGGGTAGCGGACGCCTGGGAGCCACTCTGTCAATGGTCTCAGCCAACAAGGTGTTCCAGAAGGCTACGAGGTCATCGACAGAGCGGGTGTCAAGGTCCATAAGTCTCCGGGGGCGGACCGATCTAATAGGCCCTGCACCCCATTGGGGGCTGACATGCGCCAGGATGCATGCCTTAAGGAGGTAATGGTCAGATCATGACAAAGGGTTCACCCCCTGACTTCTACCAACTGACCCCCCGCCTCAATGCCGGTGCAGAAAAACAAATCCAGTATATGTCCCTCCTCATGTGTGGGGCCACAGATGATTTGGGACAGGCCCATGGTTGTCATGGAGGCCATGAACTCATGCCTCGCTCCTCCAAGATTGGCATCAGCGTGGATGTTAAAATCCCTCAGGAGCACTAATCTAGGGGTCCAGAGGATCACATCTGACACCACATCAGCAAGAGCATGTAGGGATGTCATGGGGCAATTGGGTGCACGGTACAACAGCAGCACCCCTAATCTGTCCCCGGCCAAATCCAACACAAGATGGAGATACTCAACACCTGATGGAGCCTGCACCGGATACCTCCTAAAGGACAATGCATCCTTGATAACAATGGCTAAACTTCCCCTCCGTCCCTCCAGCTGAGGCTGATGCTGCACAGAGAACCCAGCTGGAACAAGATCGGCCACAATAGGGCCCAATTCATTGTCCAGCCAGGTTTCTGTAATACACATGAGGTCGGCGTCCCACTCCAGGATTAACTCCCGGATAGTAGATGACTTATTGACAACCGACCTCACGTTCAGCAGCACCAAACCAAGGCCTGGGGTCTCCTGGGCCTCAACCCACAACCTACCCGCGTGGGGGGTTGAGAGGGGAATGGGCACAAGGCACTGCTCCCTCCTCACTGATGGAACTCACCTCCCCTTTGGACCATATCTCACCCGACCTGTAACAACCCCGATAGCTGCGGAAGCCCTCCCATCCTCAGAGAACCCCGTTAGACACCCACCCTCCATAGGCTGTCCCAACAGGCCGGCAAGAGGGACCCCCCCCCCACAACCCCCTTCCTCCCCTGCCTGCCTCTGCCACCGGCAGGCAACCCCTGCCCTGGAGGGTCACCCCTGTTTATTGTTCTGATTGTTTGGAAATTTTTTGAGTAATTGTAGTGTGATCAATAATGACTCAGAAAAGGAGAAGGCAGGGGCCGAGCTTAAACGTAGAACATTTTGCTCTAAACAGCTTAAGCTAGACTCCTATATGGCAACAAAGATAGATAATGCCAAGGAAGGAAGGTTGTCTGATGCCCGTATGCCTGGCCAGTCAGTTGAGAATGTTAATACAAGTGGGGATAAACCCAAGATATCTGTGGCTAGTCCCTTTGATCCACTTTCTTCCTGGGTCCTTAGGATTTTACCCAATGTGGATGGGTTTCTCCCTTTTTGGGCTTCCAAGGTGGCCATTCAATCTCATTTAAATTTCCTGCTGCAGTTTCATCTTCCGTTGTGGCAGATAGTATCTTTCCAGATGCTCCCGGTTTGGGATAGATCCCACAGGTTGGTGGTGGTGTTTAAAACCTCGGACTTGGCTAGTAGAATCTTGGCCTCAGCGGCAGTTTTGAATGCCTGGGGGATCTGGGCTACTGAGGTCCTTTTTTCTGATGTAATTAGGCCTTTATTGCCCCTATCCGAGGATTTGGGGGTTATTAAGGCCCCTGTAAATAGACAAAGGGAATTGAGTGTTGAAAACCAGCCTGTTTCTCATTTACAGGTTGGGAATAGTTTGTCTGGATTGGGAGTGGAGCCACGGTCTAATTCTGCACCTATTGGGCAGCGGCTCCTGGATATAGCTAACGAGGGCTGCCCCCAGGAGGTGGTAGGGTTTCCTGTCCCCCTCCCCCCGATTGTTCCCCAGATTTCCCTACCATTGCCAGGTGACAGGGCCAAGGAGGCACTGTCATCTGCTCCCCAGTCAAAGGGTGCTCTTATGGCCCAGCTTTCTTTAGTAGCCAACAGGGTAGACAAGCATTCTTCTCCTGAAGAGGAAGTTCCTGCCTTAGTTGGGCCGGACTCACTAGACACCCAGCCAGTCACTGTTTCCCAGACTTCCCCCACTCTTGTTGGGATACAGGAGTCTATTCACAACCTTATTCAGGGTATTAACCCTATTAACCATGGTACCCTGTGGCCAAGATCTTTGGGGAAGAGCTGAAGGGAGGAGGGTCCTTCCCCAGCTAATGTGGCCATCTGTTCTTGGAATGTTGCTGGGTGGAGGACCCGGGACAGGGACCTATTCTTATTTTGATAAATTTCAGATTGTCCTACTACAGGAAACCTGGATGAAGGACCCAGTTGAACTCCAGGGGTTCATTTCCTTTTCTGTACCAGCAACAGCTATTTACCAAGGGGCGGCCTCGAGGGGTGGGGG
>QEPC01005168.1:238027-255789 GCA_003113815.1 Sphenodon punctatus
CTACTAACTGACCCCCCGCCTCAAGGCCGGTGCAGAAAAACAAATCCAGTGTATGTCCCTCCTCATGTGTGGGGCCACAGATGATTTGGGACAGGCCCATGGTTGTCATGGAGGCCATGAACTCATGCCTCGCTCCTCCAAGATTGGCATCAGCGTGGATGTTAAAATCCCTCAGGAGCACTAATCTAGGGGTCCAGAGGATCACATCTGACACCACATCAGCAAGAGCATGTAGGGATGTCATGGGGCAATTGGGTGCACGGTACAACAGCAGCACCCCTAATCTGTCCCCGGCCAAATCCAACACAAGATGGAGATACTCAACACCTGATGGAGCCTGCACCGGATACCTCCTAAAGGACAATGCATCCTTGATAACAATGGCTAAACTTCCCCTCCGTCCCTCCAGCTGAGGCTGATGCTGCACAGAGAACCCAGCTGGAACAAGATCGGCCACAATAGGGCCCAATTCATTGTCCAGCCAGGTTTCTGTAATACACATGAGGTCGGCGTCCCACTCCAGGATTAACTCCCGGATAGTAGATGACTTATTGACAACCGACCTCACGTTCAGCAGCACCAAACCAAGGCCTGGGGTCTCCTGGGCCTCAACCCACAACCTACCCGCGTGGGGGGTTGAGAGGGGAATGGGCACAAGGCACTGCTCCCTCCTCACTGATGGAACTCACCTCCCCTTTGGACCATATCTCACCCGACCTGTAACAACCCCGATAGCTGCGGAAGCCCTCCCATCCTCAGAGAACCCCGTTAGACACCCACCCTCCATAGGCTGTCCCAACAGGCCGGCAAGAGGGACCCCCCCCCCAAACCCCCTACAAAGCCCTAAACGGCCTGGGTCCAGCTTACCTGCGGGATCGTCTTAGGGTCACCCCTGTTTATTGTTCTGATTGTTTGGAAATTTTTTGAGTAATTGTAGTGTGATCAATAATGACTCAGAAAAGGAGAAGGCAGGGGCCGAGCTTAAACGTAGAACATTTTGCTCTAAACAGCTTAAGCTAGACTCCTATATGGCAACAAAGATAGATAATGCCAAGGAAGGAAGGTTGTCTGATGCCCGTATGCCTGGCCAGTCAGTTGAGAATGTTAATACAAGTGGGGATAAACCCAAGATATCTGTGGCTAGTCCCTTTGATCCACTTTCTTCCTGGGTCCTTAGGATTTTACCCAATGTGGATGGGTTTCTCCCTTTTTGGGCTTCCAAGGTGGCCATTCAATCTCATTTAAATTTCCTGCTGCAGTTTCATCTTCCGTTGTGGCAGATAGTATCTTTCCAGATGCTCCCGGTTTGGGATAGATCCCACAGGTTGGTGGTGGTGTTTAAAACCTCGGACTTGGCTAGTAGAATCTTGGCCTCAGCGGCAGTTTTGAATGCCTGGGGGATCTGGGCTACTGAGGTCCTTTTTTCTGATGTAATTAGGCCTTTATTGCCCCTATCCGAGGATTTGGGGGTTATTAAGGCCCCTGTAAATAGACAAAGGGAATTGAGTGTTGAAAACCAGCCTGTTTCTCATTTACAGGTTGGGAATAGTTTGTCTGGATTGGGAGTGGATCCACGGTCTAATTCTGCACCTATTGGGCAGCGGCTCCTGGATATAGCTAACGAGGGCTGCCCCCAGGAGGTGGTAGGGTTTCCTGTCCCCCTCCCCCCGATTGTTCCCCAGATTTCCCTACCATTGCCAGGTGACAGGGCCAAGGAGGCACTGTCATCTGCTCCCCAGTCAAAGGGTGCTCTTATGGCCCAGCTTTCTTTAGTAGCCAACAGGGTAGACAAGCATTCTTCTCCTGAAGAGGAAGTTCCTGCCTTAGTTGGGCCGGACTCACTAGACACCCAGCCAGTCACTGTTTCCCAGACTTCCCCCACTCTTGTTGGGATACAGGAGTCTATTCACAACCTTATTCAGGGTATTAACCCTATTAACCATGGTACCCTGTGGCCAAGATCTTTGGGGAAGAGCTGAAGGGAGGAGGGTCCTTCCCCAGCTAATGTGGCCATCTGTTCTTGGAATGTTGCTGGGTGGAGGACCCGGGACAGGGACCTATTCTTATTTTGATAAATTTCAGATTGTCCTACTACAGGAAACCTGGATGAAGGACCCAGTTGAACTCCAGGGGTTCATTTCCTTTTCTGTACCAGCAACAGCTATTTACCAAGGGGCGGCCTCGAGGGGTGGGGGAATGGGGGGGGGGGATGACTTGCCTTATCTCAATTGATTCACGATTGCAGGTGCTGGGTAATTTTGAGTGCCCACCTTTTGCGGTGGGGATAGTTTTAAAATGGGGAGCCCTTCAGTTTGTGGTGATTTCAGCATATGTTCCCCCTATTAATTCATATGGCTCTAGTACTTCCCCTTGGGGTTGGCTTGATAAAATGCTTGTGGAGATTTTTGATTTGTATCCCCAGGCAGGGATTATTCTAGCCGGGGATTCAAACGACGAGGCGTTGGGGGCGGCTAGCGTCTTGGGTGTTCGTCCATCTCCCCAGGGTCTTTTCTCCAGGTGTTCTAGGGATCTTGTTATTCATCAAGCCAGCCTTTCTTTGGCCCACCTTCTGGTGAGTTTCAATTTGTTCCTCTTAAACAGTTCCACGCCAGGGGACCAAGCAGGGGAATTCACGTTTGTGGCTCACCAAGGGGCTAGTGCAGTGGACCTAGTTATGATCTCCCCATGTATTATTCCTTATCTTAACAACTTTAGTGTGGAGTTTGCTCTCTACGGGGATCATTTTCCAATTTCTTTGGATTTGGTGTTGGGTGCCCGCATCCTAGGCCCTGACTCGTCGATCCCCTTCAGAGGTGAGGGAGTGGCCAGGGTCAGGGTTCCATGGACCCTGTACCTTTCCAAAGCTGTTCTGGCTGCTTTGGACAGCTCTGTCTGCTGCAACCTGAGAAATGGGACCCTGTTGGACCTCTGTCATCAGGGAGCAATAGCTGCCTTTAGTGAGATTATGGGACTATTGGTGCCTATTCTATCCAAGTCTAGAGACAGAGGGAAGGCTGCTAGTAAAATCCAGGGCCAACATCAGTGTTGGTTTGATGCAGAATGCAGGACTGAAAAACTTAAGCTAAGAGCTTGTTATTTTTCTTTGGTAGCAAGCTGGTCAAGGGTTTCTCAGGACAGTTATGTTTTGCTTCACCAGCAGTATAAAGCGCTGCTACGTTTTAAGAAGTCCTCCCATCGGGAGGTCTTGTGGGGGCGTATGGTGGCAGCAGCTAAGGGCGGTCAATCAAAGATCTTTTGGGGTATTGTGAATGAGGCCATTAAACCTGCTAGGTCAGAGATGAGGTGTTCTGTGCCCTATAACATCTGGGAACCCTATTATCGCTCCATTTTCCCTACCCCACAGTGCAAGGGTGAGGCTTTTAGTTTTCCCCTTGATCTCCCTGAATGGGAGCCAGTCTCCCCTGAACTTGCTGCCCTGATGATAACCAAGCTGAAATCCAACAAGGCCCCAGGCTCGGATTTTATACCGGCGGAACTTTTGAAAACGCAGGTCACTTGGTGGGCCCCCCAGTTGACAGCACTATTTTCACATATAAACGCTTGTGGTATCATGCCTAGGGGATGGTGTGATGCTATAATAGTGCCTATTTATAAGGGTGGTCCCCGGTCCCATCCGGGAAACTACAGGCCAATTAGCCTTCTGAGCTTTATAGCTAAGCTATATGCTAAGCAGCTGTTATTGCGCTTAGAAAATTGGCTGATTGAGGAATCCATTATTTATCCAGAGCAGATTGGGTTTCAGGCCCAGAGGTCCACGGTTGAGCACTGTCTGACCCTCATTTACCTGGCTGAAAAATATACAAGGGGTCATCAGAAATTATTTTGTGCCTTTGTGGATTTTAGAGGGGCGTTTGACTCGGTCGATAGAACGTTCCTTTGGGGAAAATTAAGGAGGTCCTCTATTGATAGAAGGCTCTTGGCACTGTTGGATGCCATCCATAGTGATTCTACCCTAGCAGTCCGTATGGACCAATACGGTACTTTGTCCAATCGGATTGGTATAGCCTCTGGGGTCAGGCAGGGATGTGTGTTGGCCCCGACCCTTTTAAAGATATTTCTCAATGACCTGGTCCCCCTGTTGTCTGCCACTCGTTTGTTTCCTCCGAAACTGGATTCCCATCTGGTTGGCATTCTATTGTATGCCGACGATGCGGCAATTTTGTCCCAAACAAGGGTTGGTCTCCAGAGGCAGCTTAATCTTTTGGCAGCCTACTGTCTTCAAAATAGGCTTCAAATCAACCATTCAAAAACAAAGGTCCTGTTCGAGCTAGGAAAAGGTACACTTGGGTCATCGACAATGTCCAGATCGAACAGGTGTGGAGTTATAAGTACCTGGGGATTAGGATCCAGGCCTCTTTGGCCTGGAATCTGCACTTTGCAGTGATTGGAGCTAAGTTTGCGGATGTATCGTGTCGATACAACATTTTTTCCACAAAAGAGAGGGCGGGTTTTTTGCCCCGGCATGTCAAGTTTTGGAGGCTAAGTCAAAGGCCCAATTGCTATATGGGGCTGCCATTTGGGCCATCCAACGTCCATATGATCTTGCCTCTTTCCAAACAAGGTTTTTTCATTCTCTTTTAAGGGTTCCAAATGGGGTGCCCTCTGCAGCTATTCGACTGGAAATGGGGCAGATATCTTGGAACGTATATTCATGGCTCCAGGTGATAAGCCTTTGGATTGCCATTCACCATGTTCCCCTGGGGAGTTTACTTGCTTTTTTGAATACGGATTTTTTTGTAAATTCTTGGGAGGGCTTGGTCCACTCCAAGATATCTTCTTTGGGCCTCAATGTAGTGGCCTTACTATCTAGGGATCCGAGGTCTGCTAAGGCTTTAGTACGGGCAAGGCTTATTGACATCAGCAGACAGGATGATTTTGCAGTAGTCTCAGACTGCTCCTTTGTATTAGGCTATGTGCCCCCCACACTGGGCCCTGGAGTCCCTGTGAAGTATTTGCTGGCTAAGGTTTCCTTCAGGAAAATGTGGTTGTTTTTGTGCACACGGTTTAATGCCCTCCCCACGCGGCTGCTGGAGGGGAGTTATGGTGGTATCCCCCGGCATTTAAGACTTTGCCCGTTTGAAAATCAGGAGGTTGAGGGCATAGAGCATATTCTTTGCTCTTGTCACTTATATGATTCCAGAGGGATCTTTGGTTGGCAATTTTTCTGGTCCATCTGCCCGGGTGTACCCCGGACGAGTTGACGCGCTCTCTTCTGGTGGATGTTGTTAAAGCGGTGACCCAGGCAGTTATGACCTTTCTGGTCTGTGCTTTTAATACATGTCGGAAGTTCCTGTCCTTCCAAGCCCAATAGGTGTTAGGTGCTGTCTGTATCCATTTGAGAGTACCGCCTGGCTAATTTGTGAGGCAAAAACGTGTGTGCTGGGCTATCATGAGTTAAATTTATAAGATGTTTTGTGTATTTGAACTATACTCAATTTTAAGTGTGCAAATTTATTTTAGGCTTGCTGAAGAGTTTATTTTTGGTGGTGGGCTGGTCCCTTTTATTCCGTTTTCCTAATTTTATTATATTAGTGTTGTTTATTGTTGTTATGTACTATTGTTTTATTTTGTTGTAACAGTCTGGTGTTGTGGACAATGACCAATGGTCACGTCCTTGAATAAATTTGGAGTCTCTCACTTTCTTCCTGGGATGAAGAGTCATCATGCACTAATAGCACAGTGATATTGGATAAGAATGACATGAATCCCTATGAATTATTAGGGAATCAGTGCGTTTTCTGATTGGGGATTTGACTAGAAAACTTATCAGACAATTATCAGAGGTCTTAGAATTCTTGAAAAATAAAAAGGTGCAGTTTAAAGTAGTTACAGATTTTAGCTCTGAACTTAGGGCAGAGAGAACATACAAGGAAGAGCTTTCCCAGATGCAATGCAAAAAGGATCAAGCAGTTCAGTTAGAACCTGAACAAAGGAAATTAAATGCAACATTATTAAAGGGACAGTGTTTAGAGACACCCAATAACGGTCTGGCTACTTTAGCCCATGTAAGATCGAGGGGTAGGCCCCAGCAGGGATCTCCACGAGAATCCCAGCATATTACAATTAATCAAAAGGCTGTTTCACTGAGGATAGTTCCCTTGCCAAATGGCTTATTCCCAAACTGGAATTCTAAGTTCTCAATTTAAGGCATCTCCGGGATATATTGAGAATTAATATTCTGATATGGCAGATAGTTTCATACCAAATACTTCCAGCCCCATGCAATTTGCAGCATCTGGTGGTATATTTTAGAACTTCAGCTTTGGTAAATAGAATTATGACAGAATCTGAACTGTTCAAATCCTGGAGAGTTACCACAGGAGAAGTATTTGTTGATACAGTATGTAGGCCATTGGTGAATTCTAACCAAGAGGTACATTTCAATCAGGAACTGGCTAACACTAGTTATTCAAGGCTCGGTGCTTGGCCAAAGATTAGGGTGAAGAGCCAAATCTCAGAACCAATACATGATAGGCTTTTGACTATTGCTATGCCCCAGCAGTCTCTTATGGATCTTAATCAGATAGAGGTCCAGATAGGAAATAGTCAATCTAGTTTATCCCCTTCTAAACAACATGTTGGAGTACCTGTTAATGTTATGGATACTGAAGTTCCAAATTTGTCTACGCCGGTGCTTCCTTCGCTCCTTTTAAATGAAACTCTGACTCACGATAACTATTCACAAGTCTTGGGAAAGGAGTTACTAAATAGTATTAAGGAAGCAAAGGCAAGTTCTATAGGCCCTTCATCAACTTTATTGGATTTACATTTGTCTCCCCCAACTCAGCCTGTTCATAAAAGAATGGAGATTACTGTTGATGATTGAGAATTCAGGTATCATGGCCCAGACATTATATCTATTTGTTCATGGAATATTTCTGGATGGAAAGCCCAGCGGAAAGATGAATCTTTTATTTCCTACATTAGTAAATTCCATATTATTCTCATGCAGGAAACCTGGGAAAAGTCTCCCATTAAATTGGATGGTTACAGGTCATATTGTAGCCCAGCAGTTTCCAATAAGATCAAAGGTCGCCCAAGTGGAGGCATAGCTTGTATGATTATGGAGGATCCTGGGATTATAGTGTGTTCGGTCTTTGACTTCCATCCGGTTGGATTGGGCATTGTGTTAAAGATTGGTTCCCATATAATTATTATATTGTCAATTTATATCCCTCCAATTAAGTCTAGTTCTTTTGATATTCGCGTTTGGTTAAGACTTGAGTCTGTAGTAGAACATTTTTTGTTGAGTTATCCCAGAGCTATCCGAGAGGGCTGATTATATTGGCAGGTGATTTTAATGCTAGAATGGGAACAGATGATGAGAAACTAGTATCTTATTGTGATGCAGTTGCATCTAGTAACTCAGATAGACTAAGATATCGACAATCAAAAGATTCAAGTATAAATTCTTCAGGTATTAAACTTGCCAACATGGTAACTAATGGACAGACTCTATGGTCCAGTATTTATCCCAGATATTGGATTCTCAGGATTTATCTAGTAAAAGGACTATTATAATGACCTCTGATTCAGATTATATAGTTTTAGAAATGTACAATCAAATTAGTAGTCTATTATATCAAGGTATAATAAAAAAATCATCCCTTCCCTAAAAAAGAAAGAACAAAGAATCAAAGGTGGTTTGACTTAGAGTGCAGACAAGCTAAAAAGAAATTTACAATGATCTATAGTGACTACCGTAAGGGCCGATCTGCGAGCACTTCCACTGGAATACTTTGCTTTAAAGTTCATCATTAGTTAAAAAAAAAGAAAAGGGAATGTGCTGAAAAGACTTGGTTAGAACTTCTGATAGCAGCTGAGAAGGGCAACAGTAGAAACTTTGGGCAACTGTTAATGGTTCACTTAATAAAGAGAGAAATTTTGGTCATTTCCAATTGCCAAACAAACATGGGAGCATTATTTTCAGGAACATTTTCAGGCCAATTCTGAGGCATTAAACTCTATTGGGAAAAGAACTGAACCCATTTTGCCAATTTGGAATCCGGTTACTGAACTGGAAGTAGTAAATTTGTTAGATACGTTTAAGAACAACAAGGCCCCAGGTCCAGATTTAATACAAATTTAGTTTATTATGCATTTCAGAGATTGGTGGGTCCCTTTCCTTGCTTCCCTGTTTACTGCTATAAATAATACAGGCATAATCCCAGTAGAATGGGCTAAAGCAGTGGTTATCCCTATATATAAGAAGGGTGTAAGGTCAAATCCAGCTAACTACCGTCCTATCAGTTTATTGAGTGTAGTATCTAAACTATATTCAAAGAAATTACTAAGTTGTCTGCCTGGATGGAAAGTAGCAAAGTGATTTGCCTAGAGCAAGCAGGATTTCAGAAAGGTAGATCAACGGTAGATCAATGTTTAATACTTTTTCATTTGATAGAAATATGTGAAGGCCAATAAAAGGTTCTTTGCTGCTTTTCTGGATCTTAAAGCTGCGTTTGAGTCAGTGAATAGGGAACTATTTGGAAGAAATTGGAAATGTCATCAATTGATCGAAGGTTATTATTTTTGTTAAAAAATTTACATACAAATTCGCATATGGTGGTTAAGATGGATAGTGTAGGCCATGTTACAAATAATATTGGTATTACTATGGGAGAAAGGCAGGGGTGTAATTTGGCTCCAACTCTTTTTAATTTATTTGTAAATTACTTAATACCAAGCATGGCGGATCATCAATTTTGGGGGGGGGGGGATTGGCAACTAGATATATTGGATGTCTTACGTATGCAGACGATCTGGTTTTGGTTTCACAAACCAGAATAGGTCTTAAAAGACAGTTGATAACTTTCTCAAATTACTGTAAGTCTAACAAATTGCAGATCAATTATGAGAAATCAAAGGTGATGGTTTTTACTAAAGAAAAGAAGATATATTGGTGGGAGGTAGATGGGCACTATTTATCACAAGTTGCTAGTTTTAGATATTTGGGAATTAATTTTCAGTCCACTGGTAAATGGAACACTCATTATAATAAGATGGTAGCGGCCTCTAAGGGCCCTGCTTTTGCTATTGGAAGTTTATTTAAGGGTTCCGGTAAAACAGTACAAGTTGGCTATCAAGGTACTTGATGCCAAAGTTTGATCTCAGTTTATGTATGGGGCTGAGTTATGGGCCATTCTGACGCCATTAAATTTAAATATACCCCAAACCAAATTTCTCCGATCACTTTTAGCCTCACCACGGGGCGTTCCTATGGCAGTGATTAGTATAGAATTGGGTCCAAAAAGTTGGTTGGCAGTGATTTGGATAGCTGCCCTATATTATTGGTTGAAGATCAAGCAACCAACTAGAAAGGGAGTTTTTCAGTTTTTGTTTGCTGACTTTTCAAAGTTCTTGGCTTAAGGCGATAGAGGGTTATTTAAAGAAAATTGGCTTTTCAGGTGAATACTTTCAGGATAAAGACTTGAAAGCAGCTAAATCTCTATGAGAATTGGAGATCTGGATCATCAGGAAGATTAAACAATAATTGGAGATATAACTTATCTATCAAATTATATACAGTGGGCCCCTAGTCCAGACTGTATGGCACATTACCTATCAAGCTGGATTTCACCACATGCTAGATATTTATTTTTATGTGCCCAATTAAATTCCTTGCCAACGAAGGTCCTTGAGGGTTATTATGTTAAAATGGACTACACCCACCAACTCTGTCCATATGACCATCAAATTACAGAATCGACAGGGCACATTCTGATTGCTTGTCAGTTATATGATCAATTAAGAGAAAAATATCTTCAGCCTTACTTATCTAAAAATCCAATGAGATCTGACTCCTGCTGGTTAAGGGTTTTATTGGCAGATGAGGTGCCAGAATTAATGCTGGCTGTTGCAACCTTTTTTCAACAGGCTTTCTTGTTGTGGGAAAATTTTTTGCATTACAAACCCATTGAAGGGGATTGATGTCTGGGTTAGGATACCTTACATTTTACTATATATTATATTATATTATATTATATTATATTATATTATATTTATTGTAGTTTATTTCATTTTTTTATCTACATTTGTTTTTATGATATTTTTCTATAGTATATGGATTATTGATTTTATAATTTAATTGTAAATTGTTCTATTGGCCTTATGCTACCATAGTAGTAGTAGTAGTAGTTTTTATTTAGCTTTACCAAAGTTAATAGCAAAAAATAATGGCAAACCTAAAAACATAATTATTAAAATTATTAGCACCAGCATAAGGCCAATAGAACAATTTACAATTAAATTATAAAATCAATAATCCATATACTATAGAAAAATATCATAAAAACAAATGTAGATAAAAAAATGAAATAAACTACAATAAATAAATATAATATAATATAATATAATATAATTATAGGGCGTTCTTGTTGGCTGCACCGCGGCTGTGGAACTCCCTCCCATTGGAGGTTCGCCTGACTGATGGCCTCCCCTCTTTTTGTAAAAAGTGTAAAACCTGGCTGTTCCCCCGAGCCTTTGCCAAGGGAGATGGGATGGGTGGGTTGGGTTAGGGTGGGGTTTATTATTTTGGGGGGGAATTAATTCTGGAAAATGAATTTTATTATATGTTTTTAAATGTTGCTAGCTGCCCTGAGATGCTTGTAGCAGGAGGGGGCGGCATACAAATGCTATTAGAAATAAATAAATAAATAAATAAATAAGGAGCGCTTGTTGCCCTATATGAGCTCACCGTATATGAGGGTAGTACGGTTGCCCTCTGACACTCAGAGAAGTACAGAGCACCTTCGCAATCAGGGATGTTTTCCGCCTGCACTGTATGGTAATGCAGAAGATGACAGAGAGGGTACAAGAGGTGCATGCTTGACTGGGGGGTTTATACAAACTAAGAGGGATTTCCAACACCACAACAGGTGAGACCCCAATAAAGCTGTGTGCTGCTACCTGCTAGTACATCACTGTGAGCCATGGATGCAATAAACTGGGTTGACAACATGCAAAGACTGATTGCTTTCAATTTCAATTTTTACTTTTGCTTTCAATTTTCAGTATAGGCACCCAATAAAGTATGTGATTTGCTCTATAAACTCAGCATTATGTGCATAGCAAAATGTTAGTTCCAGCTGCTAAGTGCCCACAGGTATAAACCCAGCTATGAACGTCTGTGGGTGGGCGGGAATAGTAGGTGTTAGACTGCCTCCTGGAGAACCTGGAAGAAAGAAACATTTGGTGCGGCTTCTTCTTCCCATAGTTTGACACAGCTGTAAATCATCATAGAGGATGTTATACTCTGAAGTGGGGTTGGTGGGTGGAGCACAGCAGGGAAGAACACCTGCCCATGTATTAGGCTTATCACATTAAACCTGGTAGTGTGGGCTGCCCGAACACACAAGAAATACATGCAGGGGGCTACCTGTTTATTAGGTTCTACACACTAAATATGTGAGTGGGGGATGCACAGACCAAATCCAGACTCCTGGGATCTATCGTCTTGTTTGTTAACACCCTTTGAAATTACTTCGGCACTGGGGCTTCGACTCCCTGTTCTAGGAGGGTTTGTCCTGCAGGGTGATTTATTACAGGGAGGAACTCCATCCCATATAGAAGTACAACCAATAACAGCTGAAAGGCTGGGGCTGGGTTAGATATTCCTCTCTTGCCCAACCCTAGAAGCTGGTTTATTTAATCAATTTCCGGAGCAATCTTTGGTTTTCTTTGGACAGATTGGTTCTTTAAAAGCATTTGCCACAAAGTATGGACCCAGCAATTTCTATATCTGAGTCACTACTTGCTTTTCATTACCATTGTGTGGTTGGTCACCTGAGTCTTGTGGTGTCGTTCCTGTTCTATGGCTGGGTGACTGACATGGTTGATCTTAGTGCTTAATGCGAGGTTAGTGCCAAATAAAACTTCTGTCATCCATGATCTGATTCAGGATGAGTCTGCCAACCTCATATGCATTACGGAAACCTGGTTGGATGAGGCCAATATTGTCCCAGATGGTGCTAGCCAGGTACTCCGTGCAGCATCAGTCTCAGCTCAGGGGCAGGGAGAGTGGCTAAAATCTGTAAAGACAGCATGATCTTTCGGAGGTATCTGGTGACTAACATGTCTGATGTAGAGTATGTCCACCTTGTGTTGGATTTGACTGGGGATAGACTGGGAATCCTCTTACTGTACCTACAACCCCACTGCACTGCTGATTCACTGACTGCTCTAGCTGAGCTGGTCTTGAATCAAGGAGGTGGTGCTGAAGTCACCTAGACTTATTGTATTGGGTGATTTCAACATACACACTGAGGCTAGACTTTTAAGGGTGAAGCAGGAGTTCATGGTCGCCATGACAACCATGGTCCTATCCCAGATAATATCTGGCCCGACACATGAGGCGGGGCACACATTGGATTTTATATTTTGCACCATCCTGGATACAGGGTTTCCGATTATCAGGGGTATTGCTACACCATCATCGTGGTTGAACCATTACTTTCTGAAAGCCCAGAATGCCTTCGTATGCCTTTGTCAGGGTGGTGGACTGGTTAGGTTGGCCTGAGTCTGGAGGCTAATGGATCTGATTGGTTTCCAGAATTCTCTGGGGGATTTACCTACTGACCTTAGTGGCTACTCTGTCAATGACCTGGTTGAATGATCCCTGCAATCATTGCTTTGTGGAATGCCATCTTGACCGTGGCCATCAACACAGTTGCACCCAGTGTCTGCTCCCTCCACTGTGGCAACACAGGTCCCCCTGGTATACAGAGGACCTGAGGTGGCTGAAGCAGGAGGGTTGGCAGTTAGAGCGCAGGTGGTGCTCAACTCAGACTGAAGTCCACCGATTGCGGCACAATAATTTTTAAAGGACTATGTTGTGGCTGTGATGGCGATGAGGAAAGCTTTCTTCTCTGCTATCATAGTGTCTGTCCAGCAGAGCTGTTCTGGGTGGTGAGGGGCCTGGTTAATCTGGTCTCCCTCTGCTTGCTGTGACATCTTTATTAATTACTTTGCAGACAAAATTACTCATATTCACCATGACTTGGGTGCTACCACTTTTTCTGAAGAATCAGAGTTCAGGGTTATGGAAGACTAGTCTTGTCCTGTTTATTTGGATCAGTTTCAATCAGTTTCACACACCAATGTGGGGGAGGTGCTTGGGGCAATGAGGAAAACCAGTTATAAATTAGACCCTTGCTTGTCCTGACTTAAGACATTGGGGCCATTGCTGGCTGGGATTGTCATTGCCTCCCTTTGGGAGGGTAGGGTGTTGGACGTCTTTAAAAATACAGTTGTCCAGCCCCTGCTTAACAAGTTATCTTTGTATGTTGACTCCCTAGCCTGCTATCGGCCTGTCTCTAATCTTCTCTTTTTAGGGAAGGTCACTGAATGGGTGGTTGCCTAAGAGCTCCAGGCTCATCTCAATTAGGTCAGACTCCTGGACCCATTTCAGTCTGGCTTTCATCCTGGGTATGGTTTGGAGACTTCACTTGTGGCCTTGGTAGATGACCTGCACCTTGAGATTGACAAGGGAAATTCTACCCTGTTGATCTTGTTAGATCTTTTCATGGCCTATGATACAGTTAATCACAAAGTGTTGTTGAAACAACTGTGATACCTGGTGGGGGTGCGTGGGACCACTCATTAGTGGTTCCTCTCTTTTCTTTCAGGGAGGCCACAGAGAGTGGTGATGGGCAATTGCTCATTGTCCTCTCAATACCTCCCCTCTGGAGTCCCACAGGGTTCTATTCTGTCTCCCCTCCTGTTCAAAGTGTATATGAAGTCACTGGGTGAAGTCATTCAGAGGTTTGGGGTGAAGTGCCATCAGTATGCTGATGACCCCCAGCTCTACCTCTCTTTCATCGAACCCAGGCCCTGCAGTCTTGGTGTTTACCTGATGTCTGGCTCCTGTCAGGGACTGAATGAGGATGAGCTGATTAAGGCTGAATCCAGACCAAGACTGAGGTGATGATAGTTGGCCAGCCTCGTGACCTGGAGGGGATTGGGACTCCTGTTATAGACAGAGTCCATCCCCCTCTGGTTAATCAAGTTCATAGCCTCGGAGTGCTTCTGGACCCCTTGCTGCATCTGGATTGTCAGGTAGCGGAGGTGGTCAGAAACACTTTTCACCAACTTCATCTGGTGAGGAGGCTGTGACCATTTCTTTCTGATTCGGATCTGGTTACTGTCATCCATGCTTTCATCACCTTGAGGCTAGATTACTGCAATGTGCTCTACTTGGGGGCTGCCCTTGATGACTGTTTGGAAGCTGCAGCTGGTGCAGAATGTGGTGGCCCACCTCCTTTTGGGGGTGGGGTGCTGGGAGCACATTACACCAGTGCTCCAAAGTCTGCACTGGCTTCCTATAGATTTCCAGGCACAATTAAAGGTGCTGATTTTGACCTTGGATGGCCTGGGCCCCACATATCTGAAATACCACCTGTCCTTCCATTAGGGATGGGCGAACAGAACGCGGTTAGGATGTTCGGGCGTTCAGTCATTCAGTTCGAAACCCAAGTTTGGGTTCGATGGTTCGGTTCAGCTGAGTTCGGTTTGGCTGAACTTGGCCGAACATTCAAAAATAGCACTATCAATACCGAAACCGAAACGAAACCGAATTTTTGGCCCCGAAAAGACATTTTTCCCGCCCCCAAACTCATCCTAACATGACTGAACTGTTCAGTCATTCAAAAGTTTGGTTCGGGAACATGCCCCATTGCCCCTGCAATTGGCCTGGAGTGTCTCTCTGTGGGTACTGTCTGTTAGCTATGTTCATACCACAAGGGCTTGCAGGGAGACATTCTCAGTTGCTGCTCCAGTGCTTTGGAACTCCCTTCCCCCGGCGGTTCGCTTGAGCCCGAGCATCTTCCAGAGGCAGTGTAAGTCTTTTTTTTTTTTTTTTAAAGGTATCTGGTAGATGGGGGTGGGGTTTGGTGGGTGGTTTGGAGGTAGGTGTTCAAAAGGGGGTTGGGTGGGGAGATGGTGGTAAATGAGGGTTTGTTTGTTTTAGTTTTAATGTTTTTATGGTCTGTGAGCTGCTCTGTGCTTCTGGGAAGGACAGCATATACATTTAAATAAATTAGTGAAGGTGGGACCCAGGGTGAGGATTCAAGATCCTGTATGGGGGAGGCAGGGCCCCCAGAAGCACTGATGCCCCAGGAGGCACGCTGGGAACCACCATGAGGATCAGTGGCAACACTCCTCCCCCACACATTCAGTAACAGTGGCAGCACAGGCTCTGCCTGCCACCATTCTTGAAGCTTCCACCGCTGACCTGAGAAGACTCCCCCACTGGCACTGTGGCGGGGAGGAGACAGTGCTGTGCCACTCCCACTCTTCATAGCAGTTTTTGGGGCAGTGGCACTTCTGTAGGGCCTCCTCCCCACCTCCTCTAGACAGGAAATCCTGGTCCTACCTCCAACTTCACCCCTCATCTAGGGTTGGAGGAGGACTTTGCAACTGCTCCCATGGGACCCCAAAGCCCCACACATTTGCGGCCTGCTGGGAGCTGCACTACTGCTCCAGAGTTGGGGAGGGGGGCTTCATGGCCTATGGGGCCCAAGGCAGTCATCCCAATGGACCATCCTAAGGCTGGCTATGATAACTGAAACAGTTTGAAGAGGAGACTAACCAATAGCAAAGAACACATATTCCCACGCAAGTGTTGGAGGCATTGCTGTTTCTGTTAAAATCTGTGGCATTTTCAAGACTTGTGACCATTTCTGTGCAAATGTAGGCTGGGCAGTTCATGACTGACTATTCATACAGCACAGCACCCCTGGTCTCAGTGACCCAAACTCAGTCCATGTCTATCCCCAGTGCTTAATTTATAAAAAAAAATGAATTGCCGTGGCCCAAACCTGCTTTGCAAGCCACATCCCCTGCCCCTAAACATGACAGAACAGAGAAATGAACCCTGGTCTCCAGCTAGTAATTTATCATCAGACTAACCTGCATCTCTACAGCTGAATATAAAACAGGAGTTCTTGTGATTGAATCTATATTAATGCCAGCACAGGGGATGGGGCACAGAAGTCATTAATAAAAGCCAAATAAACCATGCAGGGTTCGTCTGGTTTTCATTTCTAACCATGAAATGGCCAATATTAGCCTTTCCCTAGCCTTTCACATTTCTGGGTGCACACTCCTAGTGGGATTTGGGAATATTTCCTGGGGCTCAGTCCCCCCTTGAATTTAATTGCCAGGGCTGAGCCCTGGCAAGTCCCCCCACAAATTAAGCCCCGTCTATCCCGTATAACCAGGATAGTAGTGGGTCCTGTGCTGGCTGCATTATTTTTGCAGGATTAGACCCACAAAATACGATGTCTGTGTTTCCACCCAAAGTGCTTCATGACAGAAGCACACAGTCCACACCATCCCCTTTAATTCATCCAATTAGCCCTGTTCCAAATCCTCTAACCCCTTTTCCCAGGCTGCAGTTAACCTTTATTTAATTGTCTTTATTTATTTGAATTTATACCCTGTGCTTCCCCTTTGGACATTCCCTGACTGGGTGTCTGACCCGGCTCTTCTAGCCAACTCAGGGTAAACTCTACTGGTGAAAGCAAGCTCCCAGCCTAGACCTACTTCACTCTGGAGCACCCTGAGGTGAGTTCCTAGGTAGAGTTGCCACCTCTCTCTGGCTTTTACCTGGAGCAGGAGGGGGCATTGTCAGTGAGGATGGGGGGACAAAGGAACTGTCACACACCTTTCTTATGTAATGCTGCCTCTTACAGAACTTCATGATGTTCTGATGCTCCACAGGGGGTGGGGTCACATCAGAAAGGGAGTATGATTTATTTATGTATGTATTTATTTATATAAAATTTCAATCTCGCCCCTCCTGCCCACAGGGCAGCCCAGGGCGGCGAACAACAACTATAAAAAATAATAAAACATTTTAAACAGTTACAAATTCCACCTTATGTAGGGGGAAAAAACACTCACTCCCCCCCAACCCCACTCACCCAACCCCTACCACTCACCAAAGTCCTGGCGGAACAGCCAGGTCTTACATAAACGTCAAAATAACAGGAGAGTAGGGGCCAACCGAGCCTCCTCCGGTAGCGAATTCCACAGCACAGGGGCAGCCACCAAAAAAGATCTAACATCGGTGGCCACCCACCTCACCCGGGGTACCTCCAAAAAGGCTCCCACGGATGATCTCAAAGGTCGCACAGGCACATGGGGAGTGAGACAGTCCCGTAGATAAGCAGGGCCCAGGTCGTGAAGGATTTTAAAGGTTAAAACCAGCACCTTGAACCTGGCCCGGTGCTTTATAGTCAGCCAGTGCAGAGCCCAGAGCACTGGTGTCATGTGCTCCCTGCGACCTGCCCCCGTAAGGAGGCAGGCCGCAGCAGCCTGGTCCAGAGGCTGCACCAGCTGCAGCCTCAAGACCAGCTTCTTGGGCAGCCCCACGTAGACCGTGTTGCAGTAATCCAGTCTCGAGGTGATGAAGGCATGGATGACAGAGGCGAGGTCAGTCTGACAGATACGGCCGAAGCCGCTGGACAAGATGTAACTGCCAAAACGCACTCCCCGCCATGGCCATAACCTGAGATTCCAAGCTGAGCAGTGAATCGAGGAGCACACCCAGACTCTGCACTTGAGAGACCATGGGAGGGTGACCCCCCCCCCCAACAACAGGAGATTCAATCACCCCCAGGCCCCCCAAGCCCTCGCCCACCAACATCACCTCCGTCTTGTCAGGATTCAATTGCAGATGGCTCGACCTCATCCAAGCCCCCACAGCTAACAGGCACTGGGAATATAAGGAGATTGCATGACCT
>QEPC01005168.1:285969-301316 GCA_003113815.1 Sphenodon punctatus
CTCTTCCTCTGTCCCCTCCCTCACTCTCCCTCGTTTCTCCTGCTCACCTAACCGCCTTCGACCCTTCTCCCTCACTGCCCCCCATGCCTGGAACTCCCTCCCTGCCCACATCCGCCTTGCCCCCTCCCTCCGCTCCTTCAAATCCCTCCTCAAGACCCACTTTTTCCTCGCCACCTTTCCCAATGCCTGCTAGTCGTTCCCATATACCTACTGTCTGCCCTCCTCGGCAGACTGCTGCAACCAACCTGATTGTAACCAAACTAAGCACACGCACCAGAGACTTCGCATCCGCTTGAATGTTTGTTTGTCTTCTCCCCTGTCTCTCCCTCTGTCCCCTCTCCCTGTCTCCCCCTCCTTGTCTTTTAGATTGTAAGCCACAAACAGGGATCATGTCTATTTCTATGTTTTGTACAGCACCAGGTCACACGTCTGGTGCTATATAAATGTTTATAATAATAATAATAATAATAATACATTACCACTCTGTAGTTTGGTGTGTCAATGGGGGCACCATGGTGTGTTGGGGTCGCTCTACATGCAGATGGGGGCAGCACATGCACAATACAGGTGCCGGAACCATATGTCTCTGGCCTGCAGGCAGCCGGGTAGGCAACAGCAGAGTTCCCATGGCCAAGTTCAGGTCTGCACAGTTACAACAGTGGAGCACCGGCCATGCCACCAGACAGCCGATGACAGGCTGAGGCCTGGTGCGGTTCGCTTGCCGTGACTAGAAGGCAGTGGGTGACCCAGTGGCGTGGGACACTGGCCTCACAGGACCGGGGAACCCCTACAACCTAAACAACAGCCCAGAAGCAGATTAGGGAGCAGACATATCTGACTTTATTGTTACCCGTTACACGGTTCTCTGAAGGGTGGGGGGCTGTCAACAGGACCACTCAGTTGCCTGCCATCTGGGCAACAATGCGCCTACACAAAGCATCCCGGTTCTCCTCAGATATGCGCCAGAACGCTCCTCCCTGGACATGTTGGTAGATGGGTACAGGACCCTCTCTCTGCACCGGTGGGGGGTAGTGAAGGGTAGCTCCCCCGGTCTCGCAGATATTGTGCAGGATAAAGGCAGCCAGTACAAGGATGGGGTGGTGCTGCAGGTCGAACTGGCTCCTGTTCATGAGCAGACACTAATGCCCTTTGAGCAGCCTGAATGCCCGCTCCACCACACTCTGAGCCGACGAGAGGTGTTCATTGAAGAGTCGGCAGTCCGCTGTGCACACCACGGAATAGGCCCTCGTGAGCCACGGGCTTAGCGGGTAGGTGGGGGTCCCCTATCACCACTGAGGCCATGGAGACCCCCTCAATGACCTGGTACAGGTTGGGGGCTATCCCCTCATCAAACATGCGTTCATAGAAGGGGGAGGCCCTCAATATGCACACATCATGGGTCCTCCCAGAGTGGCCGGTGTAGACATCAGTAAACAAGACCCTGTGATCCACCACGGCCTGGAGATTGATCAAAAATGCCTGCTTCTGATTCAGGTAGTCCGTCTTGGCATGTGGGGGCCTGATTATAGGGATGTGGGTGCTGTCTATCACCCCTATGTAATGGGGGAAGCCCACAGTCTCAAAGCCGTGGATCACAACCTCTGGATCCCGGAGCTGTATGATCCACTCGAACAGTAGCTCCACAAGCAGGTCGCACACGTCATGGAGCACCTTGTTAATGGTTGCGGTCCCCACCCCGAACTGCTCCCCAACGCTCTAACAGGAATCGGGGGTGGCCAGTCTCCACACAACCATGGCCAAGAGTATCCCTGACGACAGCGGATACCACATAGTATACCACATGCTGGTCTCACACCTCCGGAGATGTGGATTGAGGAGCTCTCCGACTCGGGCCAACAGGGAGCGGTTCATGCGGAAGTGGTCCATCCATTCCTTGTCCATCCAGGTGGCCAGCATGTTCTCCCACCATTCATTGGTGCAAGAGCACATCCAATTCAGCCTCTGCATTGGGGCAGTGACACGGCGCCCGTAGACATTGAGCGGCCCCCAAGACAGTACCAGGTGCATGTCCTGGGACACCACTGTTCCGAACATTGACTGTCGGAGGACAGCTACCTCTGTGCCCACCACAACGATGCAGCTCAGTGCATGTTGGCCACTCTCCTGTGCTGTACGCCATGGTTGTAGAAGCGGTGACCCGGCAGTAGTAGCTCGGCCCATTGCTCGAACACCAGCGCCAGGATCATGAAGCAGGAGGACAGGACCGTTAACAGGATGGCCCTCTCCTCACGGGGTTCATCAACAGGCAGCATGGTACCACCACCAACACACACACTCAGGGGGAACCTACCACCAATACCTGTGCTGGATACCCTAGCAGCTACCTGCCTAGGTGTGATGTGGCCAGAGGACCTGACCCAGGCCGGCACAGCTGTGACTGTGTCCCCTTTAACCACCCAGCCTGTCAGCAGTCTCAGCACCTAGCTATCACCCCTGCAATCTGTTCCTCAAGATCCCAAGCCCTGTGCGCCCTGCACACCCACACCGTGCCTCCCACGTCCCCTGCAACCCCAAGTCTGTCCCAGGGTACCAGGAACAGATGCATGGGGCAACCCGCTGAGCACACCCACCTACCCCCGCCTCTGCACCTACACCCTGTTCTGGACACCAGCATCAACGTTCTATTGCTGCATTCCCTCACTATCACCACTCAGTCAACACGCTCACACCACCTCTCACTCTACACCCCACGCCCAGCCACAACAACCAGCACACATATGTACCATGGCCAGGGCCCCGACTCTCCCATGGGTCTGCAATTCACAGATTTCCCACAGAATCCCCCTCCCCCTCGCCGCAGAATTTCTAGCCTGCGCTGGGGAGACACGGGGCAGGAGATATCCACTGGGGGAGGGGGATGAACAAATCCTCGGGGCTTCCCCTCCCCAGCTTCCGCTGGCTGTCAGGGACTGCCTCCCAGTTTAGAAATTAAAATTAACTTAGCAGTGGCAGTCAGCCACTCCGCTCAGCACGCTTGTCCCCACCCAGCTCCAGGGCCTCTTCCTGGCCCCTCCCAACGGGGCCTCTCAGGGTGACGCAGTTGGATGATGTCATCTGGCTGCGCTGCTCGGAGAAGCCCTGGAGCCAGGTGGGATTGAGCGTGTTGAGGAGAGCGGCTGGCTGTCACTGCTAAGTTAATTTTAATTTCTAAACTGGGAGGCAGCCCCTGGCAGCCAGCGGAGGTTGGGGAGGGGAAGCCCCTACCCTTCACAGCCTGGGAGAAGGATTTACCAGTGCGGGGGGGGGGGGGAGGAGGCAAGCCTGGCTGCCAGCATGGTAAATCAGCGTGGTGAGGCACAGAATCAGGCCCTGGGTGCCACAGATTTTTTTTTTTAAATCCACGGGAGAATCGGGGCCCTGACCATGGCAGCCCGTGCTGTGTGCCCTGGGATTGGTGCAGTAACGTGGGTGTGTTCTGTGCACCTGATGGGGATCCTCCCTCGCCGGCCCGGCAGCACATCCCCCACCCCCACGGACTGCCGGACAGCCATGTGGCTAGAGGCACTGCCAGCCTCCTCTGTGGGCCAGGGGCCACCCCACCCCCTGTGCCCCAGGCATGACCCCGTGCAATCCCTAGCCAGGGCACATCCACACCAGCCTTGCTTAGGTCACATCACTTGAAGGTCATGGCACTGTGCGGCTGTGTTCCATTAAGATAAGTTGCATGGAGTGGCTCGTTAGCTCCCAGCTAGAGGCAGTCGTGGCCTTGCTGATCTGTCATCACTACCTCTGGAATGCACACCGCCCGGTGCGTGGGGCATGGATTCACAGGGTCTAGCAGGTGTCCCACTTGCAGCTGTGAATGGCCGCAGTCTGGCTAGCGCTGCACAGCTCCTCGCACATCGCTCTGTCATAGCCACTCTCTACAGGACCTCAGTGCAAGCCACGGAGCAGTCCTTTGAACGGTCATGGCAGGGTGTGGAACAGGCCCCGAGGTCAGCGGTGGTGCAGGGGATGAGTGGTTGCCATGTGCCAGTATGCTCTTGGGAACGCTGTGGCAGAGTCACGCTGTCCAGTTGATGAGCAATGCCCTGTCGGTGGCAGATGGCTTCAATCTCCTGTCACAGTATATGTGGGTGATGGGCCATCCATTCAGGGGTCCGGCTTGCTGGAGGCATGCCGGGGAGCTCAGCTTTGCCCTCCTTCATCAACCTCTTTGGGACCAACCAGCCGCTGTTGTAGTGCCCTGGACCACACCAGAGATCACGGCTGTTCGCCTGGTGGCTGCATGTCCGGAGTATGGACTGGTCCTCCAGGCCGGGGGTCCCCATGTTGCTACCAACTACACCGGCATCGTACTGCAAGCCCGTGGCATCTCTCATCCGCAAGCGGACTGCCAGGTCATCCTTGGGAAGCTGGGCCTGCTTCCACCCGATGTTGGAGGACCCCTGCTGACTGGGACCCCTACCACATGTGGCCTTGGCATCCTCCGATCGGTGATAAACCTACGGGCTGTGAAGGCTGCAGCTGCCACGGGGAACCACCTCCTGCCCCATTTCATGGTGGATGCACATATGCGTTCCTGGGGATTCTGCATGGGCCTACTCACCTGAGAGGGACTTGTCCCGGCGGGCCAGCTGTTTCAGGGGCACCCTCTGGCAACTCCATGAGCAGGGCATCCCAATAGGCCCCTCCATTGCATTGTTATTTCCATGCCTGTGCTGTAGCCCGCCTCACCCTGTCCCCCTCTGTGTGACTGTGTGACCAGGTGGTATGCTGGCCTATCGGCCAGACCCCATCGCTGCTTCTCCTCCCTCCAGTCCCCATATCCCTGTAGCATTGCCGAGCGCCTCCTTCCCTCTTGGAGTGGCTGCAACGGTGCCCCTGTGTGCTGTTTGTGGGGGACATGAGCCCCTGATGGCCCATTCCCTGGACAGTATTTGCCCAATTCCCCCCCCTTTCACCCGATCATTAATAAAGACTGTATCTTTGCCTGTACCACCTTGGGTGCATTCGTCTCTGTGTGCTACGCCAGTCACCCCTCCCATGCCTATAGCCCTGTCCTTGTGTGTTGGTACCTGTGAAGGGGGTTACTGGAGGTCCCAGGCGGGATGGCTGGGGCTGTCAGGTGGCATACTGTGGTGTGTGCTGGATACCCCTGTGGGCTCCATGATGGATCATGGGTTCGCCCTGGTGGGTGGTGTGGGCCCAAGGCGTCCTGTTCTGAGCCCTGTCCTTCATTTGCAGGTGGCTACCTGGTGTCCTGCTTCTATGTGCGGGCACCCATCCTCTGGCCTACCCCCTGCTTCCCACTGTGGAGGTGTTGTGTACCGCCTGGGTGGAGTGGCTGGGCCGCCATGTTGTGCATTTGCAACATGTGTGCTGCTGATGTCCCATGACCAGTGCGGGGGGGGGGGGGTGCTGCAGGCCCCAACTCCTCACTGGTGGCTAGTGTTGCCCTAGGGACCACTGCAGACACATACCGGCTATCTGGCGGGGGTTGGCCATTGGTTGCCCACCACGGCTGGGCTGACCTGCCTTCTACTGCTCCTGGCACCCCCTGTTGGTTCCCACCATTTTCACTGTTGGCGATGGATGGATGGCAGGAGTGTGGGCAGTATACGGGCCTGTTGTTGGCCACCCGTGGTCCCCCTTGCTGTGAGCGGGTGGGGTGCTGGCTTGGGTGTCCCTGGCCACTGCATGGGTTGTGCTTGCTGTGTGGTTACTGACCCCTGCTGACCCACACCCTTTCCGTGCACCCTCTCCCCTTCTCCCTCTCTCTTCTAGCTACTCTGGTTGCTTCCTGGCCGTTCTCTGCCTGGCACAGATGGCTGGCCAGCTGCAGTGTGCGGCCTCGGATCTCCGCGCTGGGGCCTGCCTGTACAACGAGATCAGTGAGTGCACTGCATGCGTGCGGGGCCCTCTCCCCGGGTGTCTGTTCAGGGTTCCACGGTGTTGGGGCCCACTGTCCCATCCTGATGGCCCCTTCTCTCTATCCCTTAGTGCAGGCGATGATTGCAGAGCAGACCAGGGAGCAGGAGGAAGTTGTGCAGCTGCTGCTGCACCTCCTAGAGCGGGTGCACCGCCTGGACCGCACCCAGGTGGATTGTTGGAGCCGGGTACGGGGCCGGCGTCCCTATTGAGGCCAGGGTCCCGCCCCACGGACCCACTCTCAGTGCTGCCTCCCCATCTCCCTTGGACCATTCCTGTGTTCCACGTTCTTCCCCCTTGTAATACAGTTGCTTTGCCCCCTTCTCCTGGTGTGTGTCATGTTCCTCCGTGTGACCTGGTCTCCTATGTGGGCGCCTCTTGGTGGTTGTGGCAGTGTTACCTGGCAGGGACCGGTTATCCCGTGCCCCCCCCCCCCCGGTGTATGTGCAGCTGCTCTTCTGTATCCTTTGGGGGTCCCCCTGCTTTCCCTGGCCTGGGGTGTTTGTGGCCACTCGGCTGCCTTTCTTGGTTCCCTTCTGTCCCCCACTGGCCTGGTCTCATTCCCCCCCTTTCCCAATGGTCCCTTGGGCCGGGGGTCCATCCCCTTGGCTGCTGTCCTGGTGCCCTGACCCCTCCCTGCGTTTGCGATGGGCCCCCCCATCAGCCGCATGGATCCCTTGTTGGTGTGGGGATACCTGCAGCGGGTTTGCTGCTGGGTGCTGTGGTCTGGGTCTCCCCCCATCCCCCACCATTTCCTGCCAGCCCGGCTGCTGTCTCTTATACACATCTAGATGTGTATAAGAGACAGGCCCGGCTGTGCTGTAGGCTTCCATTCCTGCCGGCATCATTACATGTGTCCGGTTCCCGGCTCCTTGTCCGGGGGTCTTGGGATTGCGTGTGCAGGTCCTCTGCCGGTGTGTGTGTGTTGGGGTCCCCTGCTGCATCAGACCTCTGCCTCCCTCCCCTGTGCCCCTTCCCACCCTGGCCCCCCACTGCGGGCCCCCTGCCTCCTTGGCTATGCAGCCCTTCCCTGTGTGGTTGTGTTCGCAGTTGTGTGTGGACAGGTTCTGGTTTGGGGGGGTCCGTGGCGCCCAACTGTCTGGTCCTGTCACGGGGCTGGCTGGGGTCTGCTTCTGTGTGTCTCCTGTCATCCCTGCTCCCTCCTACCCTGCCTGCACAGAGTCTGGTGGTTCATGGGCGAAGCTGCGTGCCACGGCTCCGTTTGCCCTCAGTCGGTCATGTTGTGCCATTGCTGTGCTGTGCTGGGCAGGGCTTCCCTGCCGTTCGGTGTCTCGGATGTCCGTGTAAATGTCATGGGTGTTTGCTTGGTGTTTCCTGAGGTGAGTGTTTGGCCAATGGGTGTCTGCCAGCCCCTCCCCTTCCGTCTCCCCCGCGGCGCCGTCCGTGTAAACGTCACCCAACTCAGCGTCGCTGGGTGTTCGCCGGGTGTGCTCCCACACCCATCTCCACCTGTCGGGCCGTCGTCTTCGTCCATGTAAAAACAGTCGTGGTCAAGGCCAGTATTATAGTTGATTTAAAAAAGGATTGGTTAAGTTCTTGGAGGGTAGGTCCATTAATGGCTATTATCCAAATAGGTATGGGGGACATAACTTCTTACTGTCCGGAGCTGGGAGTGAAGAACAGGGAATGGATTGCCCCATTGTGACCTGTTGGGTACTTCTCCCAAGCGATCAAGACTGACCACTGTCAGAGACAGGATGCTGGGCTCATTGGACCATTGGTCTGATCAAGTATGTCATTTCTTATGTTTCCCACTGGTAGTATTAGCCCCCAGAGTCTGCACTGCCGGCAGGAAGGAGATGCAAAAACTTCCTCCAGAAAAAAGTCATCATGATATTTTCAGAAATCTGTTTTCAGAACCCAGGACAGTCTGTACAAGCTGCAAGACCCACCCACTTCTTTTTACACCTGGAACCTGGTTTCAGGACAATTGGTCACTGGATGCTGCTTGGCTCTTCTAGGCCTTTCAGGAACCCAATCCCTTTTCTCAACCCAGCTGGGGAGAGAAAGCAGAAGAAAGGGGAATAGTGGGATTTCCTTATGGTACTCACTGGCAGGGTCGAAGCTTTGTTCAGCTGCCCTGAGCCTTAATGGGAAGGACGGGGTATAAATCTGAATAAAATAAACAAACACATAACTGTACAGACAGCAGGTCCCAACCACTGTCAGCGGTCAGCATTTCTCACAGAAAGTCACAGATAGCTCTGCACCCATCAGTGCTGGCCATGATCAGTGCGTACACACTGGGGAATCAGGCACTGCACAAGGCAGGCAGCCTCAGTCTCCACTGGCATTGCCTCCATCTTGGGGAAGGGGGAACGGGTGTGACCATAACGTACATTTGCTGGCTTTTGGAGATCTGCTCAGGCTGGATTTCATGCCAAGCCCAACCCAGACTATGGCCACTTTTATACGTGCACAGTGAACATGCTGCATCAAATCACGCTGCGTGTAAATATGACGCGTGTGGGATTTAGACATGACATTTTGCGCATTAAAGTCAGTTGCACATTCTTTTAAAGCCATGAATTAAATACCTTGACATTGAGGTATTTAATTTGCGGCTTTAAAATAATGCACAACTGGCTTTAATGCGTGAAATGTCATGTTTAAATCCCACATGCATCATAGTTACACGCAGCGTGATTTTATGCAGCGTGTTCACCATGCACATCTAAAAGCAGCCTGAGAGCCTGTGTGAAGGCCTAACCCACATGGAGTTCTACTTCCTAAATCAGAAAGGGGAAGGGGCTGGCTTTGGGAGCCAGCTGGACATTGTTAATGGGGATTGCTCCTAGAGGTCTGCAGTTCCTTATAGCAGGGTGCAGCCATTCCTCATAAGTCTCTGCCAGATCCAGCCCCAAGTAACTCACATCACACCAGAGTTTCTCCCTTAATATTCCTTCATTTACAGCACCCACACCCTCCCAGTCTGTCAAAGCAGAGCTCTTTCCCAGCCCCTAGCTCACTACACTGTCTTCATCTCAAAGCTCCCCTAGAAGGAGATGTGGCCAATATAGGTAGGAGCCACCCTTAAAGGAAAGACACTTGCTAAACCCTGGCCTGTACTGTCCCATTTGTTACACTAATGTAACGTGGCCACTCACCAGTCTGTCCCTCTCCTAGCACCTGAGGGTCTGCAGGCACTTTGTGGGCCTGGCCTATGGGGTTACTACTCACAAACACAAACACACCCCAAGACAGAGAAGCCAAGAAGAAGGAGGCTTAGGGCGCTTTTAAACGAGACAAGAAACGCGGCTGATCCTTTGATCAGCCGCATTTCTTTGTGCTCGTTTAAATTAAAAACTTACAATTAAGCCGGCTCTTCCCCACGTCAGACCGGGCAGGCGATCCTGCCCCGTCCGACGCAGATCGCCGCTGTGCCGGCTTCACGGGGTATTTTGCTGAGTGCGCATGCGCAGAAGGGCGCGCATGCGCACTGAGTCTCTACGCCGGGTCTGATGCTCTTCTGAGCATCAGACCCAGCGTAGAGAGAAAGGCGGGTGCCCGATCCCGCCTCTGAACGATCCCGCTTGTCAGCGGGATCGTCTAAAAGCGGTCTTAGGGCCTGTGTTCCCAGTGGGTGCTGAGCAGCCCTCATAAACCCAGGTGAAGCCAACAAAAGCTCAGCACAAGAGCTCAGCACATCCCCTCCCCAAATCAGTATCCCCATATCCCCAGTGAGGTCACCCAGGCACAGAGCAGGGAGCCAGGCCCAGCTGTAACTGCTGACAACCTCTTCTCAATGCCCATTCACCAGGGTGAGCTGCCCCACCCCCACCCCCTACACACAGCAGTCAGGCCTATAGCCAGAGGAGCTGGCAGGAAGGGGGGGGAAGGGGCTTGGTCCTCTGACAAGATTCTGTCTCCCACCCCCATGACCTTTAAGCCCTGCCCTAGCAATGCATGCCCTCCTTAGGTTTTATGAAGCAATTCATAAATTGTTTGAAACAAAGGGTTTTTGCTACAAGGAGTCTCCAGACACATGACCAAGGCTGCATGGAAACTGTACTTGAGTGTGTGGGAAGTTAACAAAAAGTTTCACTCAGGTTTCTCTGGAGTATGTAGTTGGCAGATTGTGGCCCTAGTGGCTGCCTGAATGTGATAGATGCTCCTCCTGCTCCCCTGAGCTCCTGCCACCTCTTCTGGCAGAATTTGGCTCTAGGTCTGCTCCAGGACCGCATCCAGAACAACACAGACTGTGCAATCACACTGGCTGCTCCCTCAATTAATGGGGTCCATGAATAATCTTGAAATGACAGCATTAAGCGCTCTGAAGCACACAACTTCATATGAAGGGAGGATTAACCTATGGGAAGCCTGCAGCAATTTAGGAAGGGGCCACCAACACATGAGTTACTGAGAAATAAAAACATATGCATAACATACCGGAGGTGTTATATTAACTGAACAACAAAAAATAATGATGATAACAACATTTCTAATGGATGAATCTGTGTACCTGTTAAACATTCCTTTGTTAAAAGTGGGCTGTGTGCCCCCAATTTTAACATTTGCTTTAAAAACTAAGTTTATTTTTCCAGACCAGCCTCTGTGTTAGGCAATGGGCTATTGCATTATATTAGACTATCAGAGAACAGACTGTCAGAGAACCCACACAAAACATGGGCTAGCATTAGAAAACCCACACAGAAGTCCTACAGATGCTAAGAACATGGGGAACGCTTTACTGTGAGCTCAGGCACAGTGACCACTAGAGAATCCATATGGGAAAGAAGCCAGGAGTATGAGAAACGCTTAGCAGAAGCTTGACACACAATAAGCATCAGAGGATATAACCAGATGTGACAGTGGCCTGCGTTGGTTCACTTTCGTCCAGGACTCACCTGCACATTCACTCCCTCACTGCCAGATAATGGCCTGCATATGCCCCAGGGTGGGTAGGCGGCTGCTATGGGATGGGTCCTCTGGAATATTGTTGGAGATACATCCTTAGCTAAGGGCCCAAGCCAATGCATGCCCACACATCTGTTAGGCCCCACCTAGCCCCGCCATGAGGTGAGGTCCACCACAGAGCCGCAGGAGAAAAGATCATAGTGGTCAATGGCGTGGCCACACCTCAATGCTCCTCCTGTGAGACAGGCCCGGAACCCTTCAAAGAAACCAGCAGCAAAGGCAATACCGCATTGGGCATACCCGGTCTTCACACAAAATCCAGCCGAATGCCCAGACCACACCACCACCACAAGCACCCCAAAGGGGAATATGGAGCAGCAGCAGGAGGGACAGGACAGACTGATAAGTCAGCAAATGGGAGGGGGGGGGAAGGCAGCACAGCAGCCACCCCACGGTAGGCACAAAACATATGGGGTGCATCTCTCTATCACCCTGTTCACAGGCATCCACCAACATCACCACCCCAGGGACAGCACCATCGGGGGGACCGAGGAACTCTGCTACGCTCTGCTACGCTCCTGTTAAATCTGCTGTGTTCACAGGTGTCCGAGAGGCCAAGGGGGAGCAACCCGAGGAGGCCCAGGACACAAAGGGACCCCCTTGGGAAAGGTAGGCACAGCAAGCAGGTGGGAGGGCACCACAGTGGGCCAGGAGGGGCTTTTATGCTGGACAGGCAGGCATGGAGGGCGGGAGACACAGTGGGAACCAAGGCAACAGGCATGAGGAATGGGGACCACAGCACCAGGCTGGGAAGATGGGAGTTGGGCAGCCCCAAGCAACTGCTCTTCTTTCCATCCTGCCACCACTTTGCTGTTCTCACCTGTGCTGTTCGGAGCAGCAGGAGGGCCGCCAGCACTGGTGAGAACAGCAGCGGGTGCCAAGTGGACCTGGGTCCTGTGGGCACTGACCCAGTGGTGCAGGGAGAATATATAGCCCAGCAGCTGCTGGATGAGACCATGCAGCCAGCAGACAAGATCCAAGTCACCATCCAGGGGCTGGTAGAGGAGCAGTGGCATTCCCTGCAGCAGTCTTTCACCCAGCACAGTGACATCACTGCAGAGGGATGCAGGGAACGCCAGATTGAGAGGAAGGAATGGGATCGTCCCGTACAGCAGATGCAAGACTTGCAGGGACCAATGGAAAGGGAGGGCTTCAGGCTCAGGAACGTCATGGTGCCGTCCCTCAGGATGAAGCATGCCCTCCTCCACTGTCAGCCGCCTGCTGTGGGGCCGCCCCGTGTGGCTTCTTCCCCTGCCGTTTCCGCCCGTATGGAGGCCGAGGCACCCACGTCAGCGGTGTTGTCTCCGGTTGCCGAGGCAACCGGCCCCCAGGAGGAGGATGGCGTGGCATCCCACGTGACCCCCCCAAGCACAGGACTGATGCCACAACCGTTGCGCCGCTCGGCGCAGAGCCTGCACCATAAAAGCCGGTGCTGGGAGAAACACAGCACTGGTAAACAGAACAGACTGCCCCCCCCCCCCCATGATTGTTGTGACTTGTGCTTGATATTGTGTGGTGTATGCTTCGACATAGGAGAATCGTGTGTGCGTGGACCCGTGTGTTCCTTCCCCCCCTGCTGGGTGCGCGTGTGAGAAAAAAGGTGAGTGGCTGGGTATATGTCTCCCTTGGGCTACTTTCCCCCTCTTGACTGGCGTGTGTGTCCTTGCCTTCCCCTTGGTCCCTGGGCCCTTTCCCACCTCCCCCCACTGTGGGGCACTCCTTCCCCTTCCCCTGCGGCGTGTTAGCGAGTGACTGGGTGCATTCTAGGGAGCAGGGAGGCACAATTCTGCTTCAGTGCCCGGCGCCCTATGATGATAGGGGCCTAGTCTCGGTGAGACATCATTGGCCCATACACTATCCTGATGGGCATTTGCTCCCCTCGCAGAGTTGCCAGCACTGCAGGGTGCTGTGTGAGTGGCTGATCAGATCCCTTCCCCTTCCCTCACTAACAGATTTACCGGCCACCACACCCTCTCACATTTCCTCCCCTTCATTTGGGGGGCGGGGGGTCAAATGGATGTCACAGCGGAAATAGCAAATTTAGTAAGGGCAGTTCAGTCCATCGCCATGGACATGAAAGATTTGCAAGAAAAACAGGCGGAATTAGCAGCCACGGTCAGTGCTCTCCCAGGGGTGGGAGCACTGCCTCCACCCCCTGCGGCAGCCGTGCTGTTCCTGAGGAGAGTGCGGAGGCTGTGCCACCCCCTGTACCCACGGGCGGGATTAGGGAACCAAAAGGACCCCGGATAGAGAAGTTTGGGGGAGACAGGATCTTTGCGATCTTACCTTTAATACCCAACCTACTACATATAATACTGATACCTTAAAGGTTGCCTTTATTATTTGACATCTCGTAGGCCTTCTCCTGGTGTGGACAACAACCCTATTAAAGGGGACGAGTGCCTTATTAGCCAATTATGCTAACTTTGTCCGTGAGTTTGCATTCTTCTTTGATCACCCCCAACAAGTGAAAGATGCTGAGACCTCTGTGCTCTCTCTGAAGCAGGGAAAGGGGTGTGTATAATTCCAACAATTGGCACTAGACTTGCAATGGCCAAATAAGGTCCTGCAAGTGATGTTCCGCAGGAGCCTCAGTGATGAAATTAAAGATCAGCTGGCCTACACCACTCTCCCAGATACCTGGGAAGCTAACCTGTCCCTCCAGATTCAGGATCGACTCGTGGAACGTAGAAGAGAAAGGCACCAAGACACCCGAGGATTCGTCCCATGTCTTCCCCCTTTAGCTTCGTCACCTCCCGATGGCACCAGAACGAGTAAGCCAGATCCCATGCAACTTGGAGCATCGCAGGGGCCTCTGACGCGAGAGGAACAGGAATGACGGCGCAAGTCGCGGGCATGTTTCTACTGTGGGGGGACTAATCACTTTATCCAAGATTGTCCTTCCTTGCCCCCACAACGGTGAAACCGGGGAAACTTTTGGGGCCGGGATGCGTCGGGGCCATCCCGGCCATCAGACGGACTTTGAACTCCCGATTCAATGCCCTCCTCCCACGTCCAGGTGCCCCTCACTCTTAGGATCACTCCCCGCTGATCCTGAGTGGTGTGGGCATTGATTGATTCAGGAGCCTCAGGGAATTTTGTAGACCTCCAGTGGGCCCAGGAGGGGGCCCTTTTGCTAGAGCCCAAGGCTCACCCCTAAGTAATATATTCTATTGATGGATCCCCATTAGTCTCAGGCATGTGGTCTCCCAAACCCTGCTCCTGGTCTTTAATATTGGGCAACATCAGGAGACCCTAGTGTTCAATGCAGTATGTACACCGCTTTCCCTGTCGTCCTAGGGCTGCCCTGGCTCCATCTCCATAACCCTCAAATAAACTGGAGCTCCTCTCAACTGCAGCTGGAGTCACCGTATTGTGCAGAGACTTGTAATAAACCACCACCCACTCTTCCTTCACCTCCAACCACGTTGTGTGGTAGCCAGAACGAGAAGAAGCTCCCCCCAAAATACCTAGACTATTCAGATGACTTTAGCCCTGTGCAAGCAGCCGAATTACCACCACACCGCATTTATGATTGTCCCATAGACCTTCTTCCTAGAACGGAACCACCGTTTGGCAGAATTTACGCCCTGTCCACCCCGGAGTTGGAGACCCTGCGCCAATACATAGAGGACAACTTGTGCAGTGGATTTAACAGCCCATCCACTTCTCCAGCAGGAGCTCCCATCTTTTTTGTTCCTAAGAAAGACAGTGTCCTAAGGCCATGTATTGATTACCGGGGTCTCAACCAAGTAACCATAAAGAATCGGTACCCCTTGCCCCTAGTTCCGGAGCTGTTAAATCAGCTGCAGGGAGCCTGCCTGTTCACCAAATTAGATCTTTGCGGAGCCTACAACCTGGTCTGGATGCGGGAAGGCGACGAATGGAAGACCGCCTTTCGCACTCGTTATGGCCACTTTGAATATTTAGTAATGCCTTTTGGCCTGGCCAACGTACCGGCTATATTTAAACATTTCATTAACGATGTGCTCTGCGATATTTTAGATCTGTTCGTCATCGCCTACCTGGACGACATTTTTATTTATTCGTCTTCCTTGGTGCAGCATGTGAATCATGTTCGGCAAGTGCTGCAGCGCTTGTGAACTAACAATTTGTATTGTAAATATGAAAAATGTGCTTTCCACCTGACCACTGCAACCTTTCTTGGATTCGTAATCAGCCCACAGGGAATTGCAATGGATCTGCAGAAGGTGGAAACCATCCAACGCTGGCCCGCGCCTAAGGCAGTGATTCCTCGGGAGCGCCAACTACTACCGGCAATACGTTCCGAACTATGCTGCAATCATCAAACCACTCACTACCTTATTATTATTATTATTATTAAACATTTATAAAGCGCCAGTAACGACCTGGCGCTGTACAGAACATATAATCAGCTGCGGTCCCTACCTGTGGCTTACAATCTAAAAGACAAGGAGGGGGAGACAAGGAGAGGGGACAGCGGGAGAGACATGGGAGAAGACAAACAAACATTCAGGCGGATGCGAAGTCTCAGG
>QEPC01005168.1:316007-338206 GCA_003113815.1 Sphenodon punctatus
CCCCCATAAACACTCCCCCAGCACCTGTCTGCCCCCTCCCCATACAGACACTTCCCCCAGCTGCCCCCAATCCGGTCTCCCTGTACACATCCCAAATCCATCAACCTTGTTCTCCCCATGTACAGCCCCCCAGTACACAGCTGATTTGTTCTCTCCAAACCAAATGAAAGTATATAGAGAAAGCAGGGGGACCCCAGTTTCAGTGTTGCCCCCAACCTGGTTCTGTTCCTTCCTGGCTGGGAGAACTCAGAGGGTGGTGATCAGGGATTGTTCATCTTCGCCCCGGAACCTCATGTGTGGAGTTCCACATGGCTCTATTCTGTCCCCTTCTCTTGTTCAATGTGTACATGCAGCCGCTCAGCGAAGTCGTGAGATGGTATGGGGTGCGGTGTCATCAGTATGCAGATGACACCCAGCTCTACCTCTCTTTTTCATCCAACACAGACCTGGCAGTCTGGGTGCTTACTTGATGTCTGGCGGTTGTGTGGGATTGGATAAGGGCGAGACATCTGAAACTAAATCATGACAAGATGGAAGTGATGTTGGTGGGGAGGGCAGTGGGTGTGACGTCCCTCATCATTGATGGGGTTCGTCCCCTGCTGTTCTCTCAGGTTCGGAGTCTAGGGGTACTCCTCAATCCGCAGCTTTGCCTGGATCTCCAGGTTGTTGAGGCTGTGACGAGGAGTGCTTTCCACCAATTACATCCGGTGCGATGGCTTTGGCCGTAGGTCTTGGACTCCGACCTGGCCACTGTCATCATGCCTTCATCACCTCGAGATTAGACTATTGTAACACGCTCTCCGTGGGACTACTTTTGGTGATGGTCTGGAGACCAGAATACAGCGACCCATCTCCTTACCAGGACGGGTCGCCATGAGCACATTACATCAGTGCTCCGAGCTCTGCACTGGCTGGCAATAGTCTTCCAGGTCCAATTCAAAGTGTTGGTACTTACCTATAAAGCCCTATACAGTCTGGGCCCCTCCTATCTGTGAGACCACCTCACTCTCTGTGCCCTGGATCGATCTCTGCGATCCGCTGGAAGTGCCCTTCTTGATGTCCCCCATGTGGTGCCGGGGGCTACAATGAAGAGGGCATTCTTGGTGACAGCACCTAGACTGTGGAACTCCCTTCTGGTGGAGGCCCAGATGGCCCCACACCTTGCATCATTTCAACAACAGTGCAAGACCAGGCTGTTCCGCCAGGCCTTTGGGGGGGGAGGTGCTTGAAGGGTGGGAGAGGAGGATGGGGTTTTTATTTTCTTATTTTTATTTTTATGCTTCCCTTTTATGTATTTTATGTATATTTTTAAATATTTTAACTTTTGTAAGCCTATGCAGCTTGAGGCGGGGTATAAAACTGCAGAGGAAGAGGATTGGGACTGAAAGACCAAGGCAAAGCATGAGTGTATGGAGCCTAAGTTGTAAGCAAGCACAATATGCAAGACTGTCCAATGTCTTTACTGCTTACATGGTGCGCAAGTTAAGGTGGAGACCTTAACTCACAATTTCCATGCTTTTTGAGCATAGTTGAATTTGTAAGAGCCTTAACTCCTCTCTTAAACCGTAGATTTTTGGACCCTATAATTTCCATGGTTTTTAAAAGATGAATACACTAAATTTCCCCACCTACAACAGTACAAACATGGAAAAAATAGACTGACTTTGGTCTCACCTCTAGCCGCTGCAGCCTGTCCCGGGTGCTGTGTAGCTTTGGGACCCATTAGCACAGTGAGTGACAAGTGGCTGCTATCTCTTCTCTGGCAACATTTACCCCACTGTAAACTCTCTTAGTTGAGCTCCCACCAGTGACACCCAAGCACAGACTGCAGCTCCCAGAGAAGACAGGAGTCCTGGCTCACAGTCTCCCTCATTCTAACCCACTAGCCCCCACTGTCCTCCTACAGAACCCAGGAGTCCTAGTTCCCACCCCCTTGTACACAGTACAGTGATAGACATCTATGAGACTTTTTGTCATAATGGACATCCATTATGACAAAATATTCTGGCCACTCCAAACAGCAACACCGGAGCTGTGCATGTCTTATATAGAGAAGAGAAAAAGGGGGAACAAGACATAGTATATACATGTAGCATCTATGTATAATAACCTCTCTATGTATATCCTACACACGGATACCCATTCTCTTCTATACAACAGCATAGAGGGAGACATACATAAAACCTACATATGTTTGCTCTGAATATTAATCCACGTCCATCCTAACATTATTTTAAAATCTGACTCTGGGTGATTTCAGACGTTACAGGCAGCCGGTTCACCACAGTGGATTCCCGGCGGGAATGAACTGAACAACCACCCCCCATGGTCAATAAAAGCCCCAAACAGACGTGACGGGACCGGGACCACAGCAGGGAATCGGGTCGCCGGATCACGGGCCAGGGCAGTGCAACAGACATGACGCCGATTCCCGGCCGTGGTCAAAACACCCACAAGGCACCGGGCAGGGGCGGGGCACATACATGGCCGCCTGAGGGCAAACGAAGCCAGAAGGCACAAAAGGGAACGCCCACACAAGGGAAACAGGAAGGGAGGGGAGAGAGGGAGAAGAGAAGGCCAGGTACCACACACAACAGGCACACAGACAACGGGGGCACAGTGGAACACACAGCACAAACACATGCTTGGGCACACACACACACCCAGAAGGGAAAGGAAGGAAAGGGGGGACACAGGTGCCCAGACACCACACAAGGCACACCGGGCACAGGGGGGGCGCGGAACAGGGAAGCAGGGGGGACACAGCACAGGGGCAGGGCAGGACACAGGCACCGGCAAACACAACCCCCATAGCAGAAAAGTCCACACGGGTACCCCCACAGAAACACAGGCAGTCCCGGAATGGGGGGCCACAGGAGCTCAGGGCAAGGGCACAGCGAGAGCCCACACGGAACAGGGAGCGGTCTGGGAACTGTCCAGGGGGCACACATGGACCCCTCACGCCGGCAAGGGGGCGATGGAGGGCAGGCAGGAGAGCCGGTACAGTGCAGCAGGTCCAAAGTCACAAACACACACCCCAGGAGGAAGGCGGGAGGGGCAGTACAGAGGTCCCATGGGGCCGAGCCCAGGGTAGGCAGGGTGCCCGGGGGGGGCGGGTGCCATCACATAGGCACACATGGTGCCCACGTGCAGGAGCAGTGAGGTCCAAATGTCATGGGACCTGTCGAGCTTCGCCGAGTGCTCCCGCACCATCATTGCGATGACCTGTTCCAGCCGCTCTAGGGCTTCCACCTGCCTGCTATGTTCCCGCCGCTCCCACCTCCACTCCAGGCGCACCTCTCCTGGAGCCTCATGTCCTGAGCCTCCGCCTGTTCCAGGGAGCACTCGATGGCCACCTCCATGTGGTCCACAGCTGCGATCATCCGCTCCCCCTGTTCCGCTGATGTGCGGACTATGTCCTCTGCCTGCTCCTCCCTCCGGCGCTAGGCCCGCGCCCGTTACTCCCTCGTGCGCTGTGCCGGGGGCATGGGTCCGGGTGGCTGCAGGTGCTCGGGTTGCTCTGTAGGGGAACGGAGATGGGTGATGTGGGGTCCAGGGTGCCCACCTCAAGGCAGGGCATGGGCCCCACCCAGCCCCCTCCCTCCTGCTCCCTGTGTCCCGGGTCCCCCTCCCTGGCCCCCGGGTGCACCCCCCCTTTCCGTGTGCCTCACCTGGGTCCTCCATCCGCTGACTGGGCACCTCCGCTCCAGCCTCCTCATCTGCCTGCCCCTGCTGCTGTGCTGTCCTGTGCCCTGTGGGGGTTTTGGAGGGGGTTGTGGTGGGCGGTCTGGGGGGCCAGGTGCGGCCACGGCCGCCCCTCCTGCCCTCCGGCATGCCTGGGGGGCCCGGGGTAGCCGCCAGGCTGTGCCTCCCCCACCCTCCATCACCCCCCCTTGCCCCGGCCCCGGACATGCCTCCCCTTGCGGCTGCTCACTTACCCTCTATGTTGGTCTTGGACCCCTCTGAAGCCGGCCCCTCTGTGTGGGTGGGGTCCCCCTGGGACCACTGGCTGAGGGTGATGAGTATGCCGGCCTCAGACTCCGTTTCTCCGGCCTGGGGTGGGGGGCTTTCTGGGCTGCTGTCCAGGGGGGGCCTGCTGGTGCCGGAGGTCCCGGGGCGTTCCTCCTGGGGATCTGGGGCCCTGGAGCATGTGCCTTCCTGGGGGCGGCGAGTGGAGGGGGTACCTCGACCCATTCCCTGCCCTGGACCATGGCGCTCCCCACGAGGCATGGGGCCATGATGGACCCTTCATATGAAGGATGCGGTCCAGGGCATCATAGTAGGGGGCGGTCCAGGCTCCGTGTCCAGACCGCCTATTGTTGTCCTGGATGGCCTTGTACCTCCTCTTTAGCTCCTTGGCCTTGGAGCAGCACTGGGCCATGGTCCGGTGATGTCCTGCCGCCCCCATGTCCCGCGCTATGTCCCGGAACACATGCTAATTTCTCTGGTTTAGGGCGAGCTCCAGCTGGTGCTCCAGGGTCCCCCAGATCCTGATGAAGTCCCGGGTCTCCTGGAACCCCCACTGCCCCCCCCCCCCGTGGTAGGGCCATCTGCCCCTTTGGGTCCACCTCATCCTCCTCTGCCTCCCCCTCCTCTTCCTCTGCCCATGCTGGGCCTGTCTCCTCTGGGGGTTCAGCCTCCCGGGCCCGTTTCCATGTCTGCGGGACATGGGGGGGGTGTTACAGTCTGGTCCCGTTGTGCCCGTCCCATGCCCCCCCGCATGCCGGGTGCCCGGCCGGGCTCCCTCCCCCCGCTGGTGCTCCTGTGCCGCCTGTTCCCCTCCCCTTGGGTCCCCTTACCCATTTACGGGGCACCTCCTCCTCCCCCGGTCCAGCCGTTGTCCCCGGGGCGGCCTGCCGCGGCTGTGGCTGCTGCGGTTGTCCCTCCGCTTCCTCCATCTGCAGCACGATCACCTCCTCCTCCTCCTCCTCCTCCTCCTCCACCTGCGCTTCCTCTACCTCCTCCTCCACCTCCTCCCGCCTCGCTCTCTCACCCACCGCTCTCCTCCTCCACCTCCCTCCTCGCTCCATCCTGCCACGTTTCCCTGTTGCTGATTGCCCTTTAAATCTCCCTCCGGTGCCTGTGTTGTTGCTGGTTGCCTGGCAGCGACACTGTGTGCTTTGTCCCCGGCTGGGAATCATTTCCTTTGATTCCGGCCGGTGGTTGCCATCCAGACATTACTTTTTGTTGTTTCCCGTTGGGAATCTCTTTGACCACGCTTTTGGAGATGGTCCAGGGGGGAGCTCCGGAAGTGTGGTTATTTTTGACCCCATGTGGGTATTGACTGTGGTGAACATCTGGTGGCCACCGAACAGACGTTCAGGGCGCTTTGGCTCCGCCGCGGGATTGACCATGGTTCACTGTGGTTGAGCGTGATCGCGTAACGTCTGAAAATACCCTCTGTCTATAGGATAACATGGAAACTTCAAAAACTCATAACTTAAAAACTATATGACAGATTTTAAAAGTCCAAATTCAGGAAATGACAAGAATGCACACTTGAATTTTCTGACATCTCTACACTTCCAGATGGATAACTTTAAACACAGTTATGCCCATCAAGAGAAAAAGTCACAAAAGGCAAAAATAACCGTTCTGTCTCCAAATGTAATGTTCTTGTTTTTCATCCAATTTGCCTGAACTTTGGACACCTTGTATCCCTCACCCAAGTGATCCACCCTATAAACGTTCACACTGATAGGATAAGTCATCTTAATTTTATAATGAGTAGAATTTTTGTGGTTTTAATGGAGAGTGCAAACTACCTTAACTATAGAGCTGCTCACACAGTTCTGCAATATAGTACGTATGTGTTATAAGCCACACTGAGCTCAGTAGCCTTGGCAAATCGCTGTGGACAGGTTAATGATAGTGAAATCAGAACATTATGAAGTGTTAAAACCATGTAAATTCCATGAGAACAAAAGCAGGACCTGTCTATCGGAGGCAGCAAGGATAAGAACAGGGCCTGAACCCATGCAATCCCCCTACAGCCATAAGGTTCAGGATTCAGGTTTGGCACCCACTCTAACCCCAAGTTGGTTGGGGACTTGCCTGGCTCCAATCCCACACAAGGTGCTGCCTCAAGTCGCTGCACGTTCCTGCATTGTACTGTCCTCGCAAATGCTGAATTACAGTCCTCAAGGCTCCAGAAAACAGAATTTATGCTAAAGAAGTAAGTCATGTCTCCTCTGAGCTGGGCTGGGCCTCATGGTTTGGACTTGGCAGGCAGGCAAGCAGGCAGAAGGATGGATGACAGCAGCAAATCACACTCTGGGGGCCACAAAGAGCATGCGGGCAGCTGTGAGCGAGGCACAATCGAAGTGCTGAGAGCCTGTGCTATGGTTATTAATAAGGTGCACGACTCCCTGGGCCATGACGTGATGTGGGGCGATCCAGGCACCCAGGCCAACTGCACGGAGGCATCAGTAAATAATGCATGGGGGGAGATGTTGGTAATTACCACTGGAGGGAGGAGGACAGAGAGCTAATGGGGGAGACCACAGTGCTGGGCTGTGCTGAGATGCCTAGCCATAACCCATACTTGCAGCATCATTAATAGCACAAAGCAGGAAGTAAATAGCAGGCTCCATACCCTGCCCACTGCCATGGGAGCCCCACAGCCAAGTCAGAGCTCCTGGGAGCAGGGAGGGAGGCCAGAGAGACATGGCCCAGGCTGGCACCTCTCCCAGAAGCATCCTTCCCAGGCATCACAGGACAGTGGCCCAATCACACTGCCAGCAAGCATTCTTTCAGTGGCTAAGTTTGTACCCACTGGGGTTCCAGCTGGCAGTATGGTGCTTCATGTAACTGCCTGACACAGAGAGAGCTACTCTGGGAGCAGGTATCCCAGCTCCTAGCAGCCTGGCCAAACTATGGGTTCTGGGGCCTGCTCTGGTGCAGCTGCAGCCATGGTGCCAATTCCCATGCAGACTGGGCCTCAGGGCCAGGCTGAGATTGGGTCCTGAACACTGAGTCATTTGGAGATCTCTCTGGAGAGATGGGGGCTCTGCAGAGAAGTTGCCACTGCAGTTGTATGCAGTTGTACTGGTTTTTAGACTGTTGTTTTTAGATATGTTTTGTATTTATTTTTATATTGAAACTGTGTTTTATATGTTTTATAATTGTAAGCCGCCCCGAGTTGCTTTGCGAGAGGGGCGGAGTAAAACTATTACAAATAAATAAATAAACAGCTAGCTGAAAACCAGGGGGTAAGCTAGGTTGGAATGGGCCCTGGTACAAAAGACATAGCTGCCCCAGCGAGTGTGGGATCCCAGGCTCATTGGCCCCAGTGCAGCTGCACCATCTGTTCCTATTAGAGCTATGTCCTTGCCAAAACCAGTGACAAAGGGCATGGCCTGGGACACAGGGCTGAGGGGCAGGCAGAGCAGTTATGCGTCCCAGAGCCAAGGAGGCCCTCCAGAAACAGGAGTCGTGGAGTAGAAGAATTTACCCCTTCTCTGGGTATCCCAAACTCTCTTGGCAGCCCTCCTGGAAAGGGGTTTTGATCCTAGAAACCTAGAATCAGATTTGCCCCCTCCCTTCGTACCTTCAAATCCCTCCTCAAGACCCACCTCTTCCGCTCTGCCCTCCCCGACTCCTTGGTCCCCTCACCTAACTCCTGCTGATACCCTCCATACAGTACAATCTGTTATCTAAGGTCTGTGTATTCATATCCTCACCACATGGACCAACAAGCCATCATTCTTGATGTAACTAAGCCAGGCACGTGCACCTGGGACCTCGCATCTTCGTGAATGTTACACTCGTCTCTCCCTCTGTTCCCCTTCCTTCGTCTCACACACACACACACACACACACACACACACACCATGTCCCAGATTGTAAGTCCTAGGGCAGGGACTGTGGCAAAACACCAGTAGGGGGCGATATACAGCTGAGCAACCCACCGCACTGTGTTTCTCCAAATCTCTGACCAGGGGTTCCCACAGCTGGAAGAACCCTGAAAACCCTTGATATTCCACTGCCACCACTTGAGTGTTTCCCCAGAGGGCGTTCACACCACTCAGGAAATGTGAACCCCGAAAGGTATAAGCCTCATAGCTTCCCAAGAGCACTCCCTGTTCCCAGCACTCTTTCCCGGGGTTTCCTCCTTGCCTTGGAGGTCAAACCCCTGAGTCACCCAAGGAAGGCTTCCCTTGGTACCAAAGCTGCTGGCTTCTGGCCAAATAGGGAGTTTCTCCCTCCACAATAGCTTGGCCAGGCTTCCTAGCCAAAGGAAATGTTTACGGGTCCGCCAATAATGCACACACACACACACACACACACACACACAGTAGGGTAAAAAGAAAACTTAGACTTTACTGGTACATATAAAAAGGAAAAAAAGCATAGAACTAGGGGTTGATAACCCTTTGACCAAAGCAAGTCCGGTTTGGGGGAATGGTATCCCATTTGGAACGCACCTATCTAGGACAGTATCTTGAGTAGCAGGCAGGCAAGCAATTACTCACGCAGGTTTAGTCCTCCTGGTATGATCTCCATAGGTGATGGTTTCCCTATCGGGTCCAAGTTCTTGTGCTGGCTAGGTCAGCATTACAGATTACACAACACACACGCCATCAGAGTCCCAGAGAAGAAAGACAAAATGGAGAGGGTCTGAGGCTTTTAAAGCTCCCTTCCCCCTCCCTGTGATTTGTCCAGGTAAGTCACCTGGCCCAAGTACAAATTCCAGCTGACCTGTCCAGGCCAATCAGATTCCTGTTTCCTGCTGGCTGTAGGAGTGTCAGGACTCAGGCCAGGGCACGCCGCCCCCGGGAAGTGGCCGCGCACCCCTTACCTCCAAAGGGAACATCCCCGGCTCCACTAGCTGGCCCCGAAGTTCCCCATGACGGGGAAACACCATCGCAGGCACCCACAGCGACCCCACAGGGGACGCATGTACCAGCAGCGCCCCCACGCCTCCCTATTACTACACGATCCTAGACCGGGAGATGCTAGCCATTAAGGTCGCATTCCCATCATGGAGACATTATTTGGAAGAGTCTATATACCCTGTTACTGTTATAACGGATCACTGTAACCTTACGTACCTTCAAACCACACGTATCGCCAATGCACAGCATGGGCGCTGTGCTCTTTTCTTTGCTCGCTTTAATTTCCAGATTTGGTATCGTCCAGGGCATCAGAACATTGCAGCAGACGCCTTATCCAGATGCACGGAGCCCGACGAGCAACCAGATAACTGAGGGGAACCCTTGTTGGAGAAAAAGGTTTTCGCCGCAACCCTCCTTACCCCCAAACAATTTGTGCAGTATTCACAGCGAGGCCCAGCATCTGGAACCATAGCCACATATGACCCACAGACAGAGGTATATTATCAACACAGAAAAATTGTTGTACCAGCCCCCGCACGCCGACACATTTTGTGGGGACATCATAATGCACCCCTGGCAGGGCATCCTGGAATGCAGCAGATGCTGGATCTCATACAGTGATGTTTCTGGTGGCCCACTATGAAAACCGACGTACAAGAACATGTAAGAAACTGCACCACATGCGCCCGTACTAAGGTTCCTCAGCAGCGCCCCCAAGGGCTCCTGCATTTGGCTCCCCTCCCGCAGGGTCCGTGGCAGAAGATTGGGATGGACTTCATTGTTGAACTCCCACCATCCCACCAATGCAATACAATCCTCGTGATCGAGGACCGCTTCTTGAAAATGGCTCATTTTATAGCTTGTACAGGCCTGCCTACAGCTGTCCAGACCGCACAGCTATTGCTACACAAGGTAATTAAGCTCCATGGAGTCCCTCTTGAATTAGTCTCCGACCGCGGGGCTCAGTTTACGGCATGCCTATGGAAGGCGCTCCTAACCAGTCTCCAAATTAAGATGAGCCTGACCTCCGCATACCACTCCCAAGCAAACGGACAGGTGGAAAGAACCAATCAAACTTTGGAACAATATCTCCGTTGTTATACAGGCTACCTCCAAGATGACTGGCATGAATTACTTCCCTTCGCGGAGTTTGTTTATAATAATACCATGAACGTCTCTATTGGAACTTCGCCCTTTTTTGTAAACTATGAGTTTCACCCTCGCATTTGTTTCCCCGAGGGGTTGTCATCACCCTTCCCGCTGCAGGATGTCTAGTTTTGCAAATCCACAAGGCTCACACCATCGCAAAAACCATGTTAACCAAAGCCAGACAGTTCGCAGATCAGCAGCATCAACCAGCCCCGGACTATCACCTGGTGATTGGGTCTGAATAGACTGGCGACATTACCCATCCCAGCGACCCTCGGCCAAATTGGACTACAGATATATGGGCCCCATCCCGATTCTAAGAAAAATCCATGACGTAGCTTAAACAGTCCGACTACCGCACCACTACCACATACACCTTGCCTTTCATGTGTCATTATTGAAACCTGCTCGCGCCCCTCGCCAAGGTGACACTCCGGAGCCGGAAACACCATCCGGGGAATACGAAGTCCATAGAATACTGAATTCCCGCTACTATCGAGGACGTTTATACTATTTGCTTGATTGGACAGGCTTCGGCCGATCAGCTCGTTCCTGGGAAAAGGCTGTCGACGTCCATGCCCCAAAGCTGGTACGCTTCTTCCACGCCGGTACCCGCTGAAACCCCGGTCCTTGCTCTTCCGTCAGCCTTGGAGGAGGGGTGCTGTCAGGACTCAGGCCAGGGCGCACCGCCCCCGGGAAGTGGCTGCGCACCCCTTACCTCCAAAGGGAACATCCTCAGCTCCACTAGCTGGCCCCGAAGCTCCCCATGACGGGGAAACACCATCGCAGGCACCCACAGCGACCCCACAGGGGACGCATGTACCAGCAGCGCCCCCACGCCTCCCTAGGACAACAGGGGGCGTGGCCCCAGAGTCGCAGCCTGGAGAAGCCCCGCCCCCAGCCTCGATCTCAGTGCCGTGGCGCTCAGAACGTCTGCGACGACGCCTTGCCAGTGGGGATAAAAGCAGCCCCTCACCACAGTAACAGCGCTGGTGATCAGTGATGCAACGCCTGTGAGACTGGCCTCCTTTTGCCTGGATACCTTGTGCTATTATATTGCCTGTAGATTGCATGTGTGTGTGGGTGTGTTGGAGTGACAGTGCTGTATGAGAGGAGTGAGTGCCATGGAGTGAGAGTGTCATCGAATTGGTAAGTCTGCATAACCTTGTACTGTTTCAGTGTTGCACCATCCCTGGGACCCTCCTGGTGGTATCAGTCCTATCCTGTTCCCCCCCTCCCAGGGCTTGGCACCTTTCCCTCTCCTCACCCTCCACTCTTCCCTCCCCTCCTCCTCATCCTGTGTGCTTGTCAAGGCGGCTGCACCAAGGTGTGCGCTCACCCCCAAATACCCTGTGATGATTCAGGCTGTGGATTATTAGTCCTTCAGCCCTATATGATCCTGAGGGTTTATTTCCAGGCACCCTTGCTGCCCGGTGACTGTGTGTGTGGCTGTGCCCCTATTGCCTTCTCCTTTCCCCTTGCCCGGTTCCTCACATGGAAATCCCAGAGGAATTCCTGGAATGTGGGGTCCTGAACATGTGCTCATTTAGAGGCCTAGTTAAAGGTTACAGCCTGCCCCGCAGTTTCAGGCGGGCGTCTGTGCCAGTGCCTCACAGTTTCAGGCGGGCGTCTGTGCCAGTGGCATTTTGTCACAGGGATTGTGTCTATTAAATTACTTTGTAAAGTGCCAGGTACATTGCTGGTGCTATATAAATGCTTCTTATTATTAATAATAATAATAAAATAAAAATAATAATAATTTCTGGCTTCCTGCTCAAGCAGCAGTGAAATCCAGTCTGAACACCAACTGCCCACCTGATCAGGACTCCCAGATGCCCTACCCCAAGTGCAAATCAGAACAGGATCCAGAACTAGGAGTGTAGAGGAGGCTGGGAGGCAGGAGGACAACATAGATTTTATCCCCCAGTTGGGAAAGGAAGTAGAGTTTAGTGAGTTAGAGCAACCGGGTGGGAGCCAAGATGCCGGAATTCTCTTCCTACCTTTGGAAGGAAGTGGAGTCTAGTGGCTAGAGGAAGGGGGCTGGGAGGCAGGATTCTTGGATTTTATTTCCAGCTATGAAAGGGAGTGGGGGGTCTAGTTGTTATAGCAGGAGGCTGGGAGCCCAAACTCCAGATTCCTTTCCCCAGCTCTGACACTGCCCTGCTACACATATCAGTTGCTCCCTTGCTATAGTAGTGATACTATTCTGACCCCCATCTCTGGGCAAAGTGGGCTTGTGACTCAGACAATGAATGCCAGGAAAGTACATTGAGATGAAAGGCATCTTGCCCTCCCCCAGTCTGGGAACTGGAAACAAGCTCTGCTGCCAGGTCACTCTGCCTACTTTCCTTGGTTGCAGGAGCATGTTTTGGAACAGGCCTGTCCTGGCTGCTCCTTTTCCTCCTGCATGCTGTGCAGAGCCATCTAGTATGAGGTAGGGATACCCAGTCACTCCAGTCTGTGTGAGCAGCCAGGTTCTTCCTGGGATCAATGGCTTAGCTGCTTCCCATTGTTCAGCCAGTTCTGGGCTCATCACTGTTCAGAAGCTCCACTAGGGGCTAAAAATACAAGCCCCACCCATTTGCACTTAGGGGAGGCTTTCACTCTACAGGGACCCAGGCAAAGTTCAGTTACCCCCGCACCCAGGAATAAGGCAACACACACCATAAAGTTGGGTTAAAGGTCACACATTTATTAACTCGTTTACCAAGTCGGGGAGGGGGTATGCTCCCTCCCGGGCCCCTTATACTAAATTTGTAGTGAAAATTACTTAAACTTAACTTACCTAAACTTAACCCAGCGGCCCGATGTCCCTCAGTACCGCTGCCTGTGCGTGCTACTAGGTCACTCTCACTTCAACCGTCCGGCTGATCGGGAACAAGAGAGGGGGGGGGGCACCTTCTAGTGACCAAAGTAGGAGGGAGGCAGAGTCTTCCTTCCAGGACCGTCCCTGTCCTCGTCAGGCTAGCTCGCCCCTCCCTCCTAAGCCAGGGTTTAAGCCGGCCGGCCGTGCCTTAGCTTAACCCTTGCTCCATCTCTTAAGGAGATGCCTTCCCACACGTTCTAACTTAACAACTATGCATAACAATAGGTTTATAGCTCCTTCCGCGCCATCCTCCACGTGCGTCTGGAGCGTCCTGTATTGAAAATGAACATGGCGGCCGCCAAGTCTCACATCGCGAGATCAGCGCCGCCGCCCACATACCCCTTTTTTGCCTATCCCTTTTCTAGGGGGCAGGGCAAGTCGCGCTCCCTCTGATGCCGTTCCCCGCTCGAGGCGGGGGGTAGGCGGGACCGCACGTTGTGGAGATCTTCCCCTGTCTGCCCCAGAAGATGGGCCCATATTCTTCTGGAGCTACTACTCCCCTCTGACCACGCTGATTCTCCTGGCAGCAGCTGATGGTGGCAGGGGGTTCAAATGCCAGTGGGCAGTAGCCAAGCCCCCTCAAGCAGCTACAGCTGCGCAGTTCTTGGGTGGCAAATCCCTGAAGTATGTTAGCAATCGCATAGTGCCTGCGTTGCCCTGGGGTCCTGTGCAATCACATAGGCTGTGTGGCCCTAACACCACCTCTGCTGCCTGAACTAAGCAACACACAGTCCTCAAGCCTAAGAGAATCCACAAAGGACTGCAGGTTGAGGCTGGAGTGAACCTCTGGGTAAAGTCCTTCTTGAAAGGAGCCTGAGGGAGAGGGTGGAGGCAGGATGGAACTAGGGAGTGTGAGGACCTCTGGCTTCACATGGAATCATCCTCCCAAACTAGAAAACTAGCAGCCAGGTGCTCGAGCACACAAAAGGGGAGATGCCCTGTGTGCCAGCAGTCCAGTGCTCCCCCAGTGGGACCTCAAGTGAGGCCATGTGTGTGACTCATGCTGAGAGAGGAGTCTAGTGGGTTAGAGAAATGGGCACAGGGCAGGGGGGAGGACTCCTAGGTTCTTTCTCCATCTTGGAGAGGAGTGGAGGATGGGTGGGACAGGGCTCCTGAGTTCAATCTGAGGGGAGCAGTACGTAGGGGTTAGAGCAAGCAGGCTGAAAACCTTTAGTGATGGTACTTCTGCTGGAGCTAGGCTGTCTCCCAGAGGTTGTGAGTGGCCAAGAGTCCTTCAGGGGGATGAAGCAACTCATTATTTTACAGTTTGCTCCAACAGTGAAAGCCCCCAAGCATTCGGGGTATACGCTTCCCTGTTAGCAGCCATGTCCCTAGCTGCACACACCACCTGGAGCAGCTACCAACAACAAAGACTGGCACACACATTGTACACACAGCCTCCTGCTACAGTGGGCTACAGGCTGTAGGGGACAATATACCTCACCCCTGCATACACACAATACCCTACACATACAGCTGCACAACTCACACCACTGGACATACAGCTCCATGCTACAGGCAACTGTACACTACGTCCCTGCACACACTGCCCCCTGCTACAGGTTACAGGAGACTATACATTACACCCTGACACACAAAACTCTCTGCTACAACAGGCTACAGGGGACTGAACATTACAGTCTGGTACACATAGCCACCCCCCCCAACATTACAGCATGCCACAGGCTAAAGGGGACTGTACACACACACAGCCCCTTGCTACAGCATGTTACAGGGTACGGTACATTACCCCTAAGGACCAATGTTCACTGCATTTCCCCCATTGGCAGCAATGCAGAAAACACTGTGATTACACCCATGCACACACAGTCTCCCACTACAGTGTTCTGCAGGCTAAAGGAGCTATACACATAACCCCTGCTACAGGGGACTATACATTACACCCTAGCACAAACAGCCCTCTACTACAGCATTCTACAGGCTACAGGCGACTGTACATTATACCCTGGCGGGTGGGGAGAGTGCTGTGCGAGCAAGCGGCGGCGGCGGCAGGTGAGACAGCTGACAACCCTTTGTAGCGGCCGAGAAGGAGACAACAGACCGGCTCCAGAGTGAGGCTGAGTGGGGCTATTTGAAACCATGCCCGACGGAGGCGGCCATGGTGGGGAGAGTGCTGTGCAAGCGAGCAGCAGCAGCGGCGGGTGAGACAGGTGACAGCCCTTTGAAGTGGCCGAGAAGGAGACAGCGGACCGGCTCCAGAGTGAGGCTATTTGAAACCGTGCCCGCCGGAGGCTGCGCCGGCGGCACACGCTGGGGTAGCGCCCCTAAGGGCTGCGCGTGCAAGGGCGTGCCCTTATGCGCGCGGCCTTAGGTGCTGGCGGGTGCCCAGGTAGCCAATACGTGCTTAGGCAGCTTGTTCGCCTCCCTCCTCATTACTTTTTTGTTTGAGCTATGGCGGCAAATCCCCAAAAAGGCCCTGGTGGGCATAGCGTGGGGACCCCTCTGATGAAGCAAAGGAAGTTAGATGTGTTTCTGCGTCTCCCTGACTCGCAAAGGGCTCCACCTGGCCCCTCCCCTCTAGTAACCTCTGATATCCCTTTGTCTAATAAATTTGCCCCATTGGCAGCTGATTCTTTGGCGGAGGAAGAGGGCTTGCCTGTGGTGGCAGGCGGAGGCCCACGGAAACGCCAGTTGACGGAGAGTGAGGAATCCTGTCCCCTGACTACTTTAACTGGGAGCCCAGTGTCCTCTGTTGATCTGGATGAATGTTCAAGACTCATACAAGGGGACAATCCATCTTGGGCTCATACCCTTGCTGATCAGACTTTATTGATAGGGAAAACTCTCCAACATATTTTCGCTCAACTTTGTATACTTACTCGAATCGCGGAGGAGAACAATAAGGGTATTATTGTGGGCCTTGGAAATGCTGGGGGAAAGTGGAGGAATGAGATTTTGGGGGGTACTATACAAACTGTACCCCAGTCTGGAAATAAACTTGTTGCTTCCTCTACCCTTTGTGAGGTCAGTAAAGATTATAAGGTGGTTGTCCCACCCCCTCGGGAGAGGGTGGAGATCCAAAAGTTTATCTGGTGCTCTTCAGCTGTGGTAGTATCAGCCCATCCCCTCCCGTCAGGCTTTCTGCCCCTGTGGGCTTCGCCTTTTTTAGTAGCACAACATCTACTCCTCTCAATTCCGTGACATCCCCGAGAGATGAAGGGTATTAGGATTCTGAGGAGGGATCAGTCCTTCTTTAAAGTTGTAATCCTTTTTGACGAAGCTATTGGGTGGACTGTCTCGTAAAGGCTGGGCATGTACTGGCCAAAAATGTGATTTCAATTGCGAAAGTTTTTGCGAAAGTTTTTGCAAGAACTTTTGGAGGTTGCAACTCCAAGGAGGGAGTCGGATACTCCTCCTTTGAGGTCTTCTGCCACAATCCTGATTAATTGCAGTGACTTGGCCCCTTGTTCGCAGGTCTCTTCCCCTGGTCCTGTAGAGGAGATCCAGAGTGGAAAACACGGTGGAAGAGAAAATGCTCATATGGATGCAAATCAGAGTATGGAGGTTGAGTTAGTACATGTAGAGCAAACAGCGATTCAAGGGGTAGGCCCAGAGGTGGATGGGTTGGGAACGATGGCCCAAGATAGGGTTAATAGTAACTTGCTAAACCCCATGAGGGAACCTGAAAAGCTCTACCCATTGGAAGTCGGGGTATGGGTTAGATCTCCTGAGTTAGACTATAGTGGGGAAGTAATCTCTATTGATGGAATTCAGGAGTCTGGTCAGGTGCATATAATTAACCCTGGCACCAGTTGCCCGGAATGGACTCCTTCCAACTGGACTAACTAGCACGCCCCCTCCAGAAGGGGAAGGGACCAGTTAGGATGGTCCGCCCTCGGAGGCTGATGGAACCCCAGCGGTTCCAGGAGGTCCTGAGGGAGTTAACCCTGGACGTGGACGGCCACTCTGTGGATGAGCTGGTCCGGCATTGGAACAACTTGCTGGAGGAGGCCATTGACAGGGTGGCTCCGAGACGCCTTCTGCCTTGGTCTCGTCACCGCAGGACCCCTTGGTTTACTGAGGGGCTGCGGTGTATGAAGCGTGTAGGCAGGAGGCTAGAGCGACGCTGGCGTCGGACTCGATCTGACTCCGATCGTCTTCTCCATAGGGCCCATTTGCGGTCCTATGTTGAGGCTGTGAGGACGGCGAGGAAGGAGTTCCTTGCGGTCCTCATAGCGTCTGCGAAGTCGCGTCCGGCGGAGCTGTTTCGGGTGGTGCGGGGGCTGGTTAGTCCGGCCTCCCTCCGCCTGGATGGGGACTTGTCCCGGGCCCGCTGTGAGGAGTTTGTCACCTACTTCGCAGACAAGATTGCTCGGATTCAGACCGACTTTGACGCTGGGTTGATGGCAGTAGGGGAAGAGCGCGGGGGGGCGGAGGGCCCGTCTGGTCCATCTTTGTGGGGAGAGTTTCGGGAAGTGACGCCGGCCGATGTGGTGGATGTCCTGGGGTCTGTGAGGGCCACGTGTTGTCAACTGGATCCGTGCCCGTCCTGGTTAATAAAAGCTTCCGGGGAGACGTTGGGGACGGTGCTGGCGAGGGTAGTGAATGCGTCCCTTCGGCAGGGGAGGTTGTCGCCTTGCCTTAAAGAGGCTGTGGTGCGCCCCCTGCTGAAAAAACCATCATTGGACGTAGACGCGCTCGCCAGCTACCGACCTGTCTCTAACCTTCCCTTTTTAGGGAAGGTTATTGAGCGGGCAGTGGCGCTCCAGCTCCAGGGTCATCTAGATAACATCGGGCTCCTTGACCCTTTTCAATCTGGGTTCCGCCCCGGCTATGGCACCGAGACGGCGTTGGTGGCCTTGGTGGACGACCTCCGCCGGGAGATGGATGCAGGATGTTCGACATTTCTCATCCTGCTAGATCTCTCGGCCGCTTTTGACACCGTGGACCATGGGCTGCTGTTGAGACGGCTGCGTGACCTGGGGGGTCTGGACGGGACTGTTCTTGAATGGTTCCGCTCATTCCTCTCGGGGAGGAGCCAGCGGGTGGTGTTGGGGGAGGAAACATCGAGCCCCCGCGCCTTACCGTGTGGCGTTCCGCAGGGATCGATCTTGTCTCCATTATTATTTAACATCTATATGCAGCCCTTGGGGGAGGTCGTGAGAGGGTTCGGGGTGCGATGTCACCAGTATGCTGATGATACTCAGCTGTACCTCTCGTTTTCTACTGACCCAGACCCTGCTGTCTCGGTGCTATCCCAATGTTTGGAGGCCGTGGCGGATTGGATGCGGCGGAGCAGACTGAAGCTCAACCCAGATAAGACGGAGGTGATGGTGGTGGGGAGGGCGAAGGGGGTGGTGGCCCCCCTGGTTGGGGGGGTTTGCCCCCCTGTAGCTCAGCAGGTCCGGAGTCTGGGGGTCATATTGGACGCAGACCTGCGGCTGGAGCGGCAGGTGGAGGCAGTCGCTAAGGCTGCCTTCCGCCAGCTTTATCTGGTACGTAGGCTGCGTCCGTATGTCTCTGGCCCGGACCTGGCCTCCCTCATCCATGCCTTCGTCACCTCGCGGCTCGACTACTGTAACGCGCTCTACGTGGGGCTTCCCTTGTTCTTGGCCCGGAGGCTGCAGCTGGTGCAGAATGCGGCGGCCCGTCTTCTTACGGGGACGGGTCGCCGGGAGCACATTACACCGGTGCTCCGAGCGCTGCACTGGCTGCCGATAGTGTGCCGGGCCAAGTTCAAGGTCCTAGTAATGATCTATAAAGCCCTATACGGCCTTGGCCCCTCTTACCTTAGGGACCGCCTCGCCCTTCGCGCCCCGGAACGACTCCTGCGGTCTGCCGGGGGTGCCCTCCTGGAGGTCCCCCGTGTTAAGCGGGGGGCCACGATGGAGCGGGCATTCTCGGTGGTAGGGCCGCGGCTGTGGAACTCCCTTCCGGAGGAAGCTCGCCTGGCCCCAAGCCTTTTGACATTTCGGCGGAACTGTAAGACCTGGCTGTTTGCCCAGGCCTTTGGGAGGGAGGGTGGGGAGGGAGGATTTTAGTCCCCCACCCATTTATTTATTTTACATGTCTAGCCCTGTTTTATATTTTATATTTAATATTTGATTGTTTTTTAAAATGAATTTTAGTGTATTTGATTGTTTTTATTGTTGGAAGCTGCCCCGAGCTGCGTTGCAGGAGGGGCGGGATACAAATTTGAAAAATAAATAAATAAATAAAACTGTAGGGCTCTGGAGGAAAATGAAATAGGCAGTGTTAAATTACTGGTGTCTTCCTCATCTGCAAGTGGGTCGCCAGAGTCTGGTGATTGAATTAACTCGGATTCTCAAAACAAGGGAGGGGGTTCATTGGAAGGGGCCTAGAATGGAACCCATGTATTAGAGGTAACCACCCCCTCCTCTGAGGTGATGACCCAGGGTATAGAATGTAGAGGGGATAGGAGCAGATCTGATATTCCTTGGCAGGATATGGTTTCTCTTGCTGCCCCACTGAGCGCCCTTGTGGATACTGATTTCCTTGACAGTTTGGTGGGGGGAGGGGTTAAAACAAAGACCGATTGACATACAAGGGCCCATAGGCCTGGGCATTTGAAGGTTCTCTCTTTGAACGTCCCTAGCTGGAAATCCAGGGTGGTAGAGCCTGGGTTTCTTCCCTTTTTACAGAACTTTGATATTATCCTAATTCAGGAAACCTGGTTAGTGGGGGAGCTTACCCTCCTGGGTTTCCAGGTGACAGAACAGCTGGCAAGTAAGATCTTTATTAAGGGCAGACCAAGAGGGGGCCTGGCCTGCATGATAAGCATTGATCTGAAGGTTGGGATCGTCCCCCTATTAAATGCTACGCCACATGTTTGTGGTTGCCTTCTAAAATCTTCTGAGGTTTTATTACTGGTGGTTTCAGTTTATATTCCCCCAGTAAACACTTCTAGCTATCAGGAGGAAATATGGAGGGAGGTATTTACCTACCTGGTGAATATGAGAAAACAGTACCCTGAGGCAGGTCTCCTCTTAGCAGGAGACTTTAATGCAAGGATGGGTGTTTGTGATGGTGATTTATTTAACTTTGGGTCTTATTGGCAGGAGGAAGCCCCGTCCCCTCTCCTGGAGAGATATTCAAAGGATGAGGGCTTAAATAGGCATGGAGTCCTGCTGTCTAAATTGCTAGTAGACCTAGACTTGTATGCATTAAACGGAAGGGGGTGGGACGACTACCCAGGTGAATATACCTACATTTCAAAAAGGGGGAGTAGCCTTATTGATTATCTCTCAGTCTCACCGGATACTTTCCCCTTGGTGCCTGATTTTTCTGTAACTGGTTGGCCAACTGGCGACCATATGCCAATTGCTCTCTTTGAAATTCGGGTCCCCCCTCTCTTCATCGGCCTCCCTGATGAGTTATGAACCTGGCCCAGTTAGGAGGAAATGGGATGATGCCTTGGGTCAATCTTTGGGACTCGCCCTTGATTCGGAGAAGGGGAACCGGGTTAGAAGTCTTCTTTTGCAGGCCTCCACCCCGGATTCCATTTGTGCTCAGTTCCAGGTAATAGTAGAGTGGCTGTGCCCCATGTTGGTGTCCACCTCCACGAGTGCCGGTGGGTCCAAGGCAGGCTTGGCTAAGTTACCATCATGGTTTGATGGTAGCTGTCGTCTTGCTCGCTCGGATCTCCGCTGTGTCTATAGATCCTATAGGACTTTTGGTTCAGACTTACTGAGACAAGATCTGGTGGTTAAAAGAGGCAAATATAGGCAACTTCTTAGATCCAAGAGGGAGGCATATTATAGGCAGATGTGGGCCCAAATTGAGGATGCCTCAAAGGATTTAAGTTCCCAGAGGTTCTGGAAGTTGGTAAGAGGATTTGGGAAAGGGTCAAATGTTGGATGTATGAGAGTTTCCCTGGAGGCTTGGGAGAAGCATTTCACTTCATTATTTTCCCCACCCATGGTGGTTGAGGCGGATTGGCCTTATTGCCGGTAGCTTTAGAGTGGCCGCCAGTTACCCCTGAAGAAATAAAGGAGCTGATTTCCTCCCTGAATTCCGGAAAGGCCCCAGGGGGAGATTTTTTACCTGCTGAATTGTTCAAGGGGAATGTTGAGTGGTGGGCCCCAGCCTTAGCAGTGTTATTTACTGACATCAATACTCAGGGGAAGGTACCAGCTGCTTGGACAGAGGCAATTGTGGTCCCAGTCCTGAAGAAGGGGGCTGCTAATGACCCCAACAATTTTAGGCCAATTAGCTTACTTAGTATATTGGGTAAATTATATGCCAAGTTTTTATTAGGTAAGCTTAAAAGCTGGATGAAGGCTCAGGATATTCTTGCATCTGAGCAAATTGGATTTTGTGAGGGGTGTTCAACCACTGACCACTGCTTTTTGCTCTCCCACCTTATTCAGAGGTATGCCTCCCCAGGGAATGCATTATATGTGGCTTTTGTAGATCTGCGAGCTGCTTTCAATCTGGTACCCAGGGAACGCCTTTGGGGAAAATTGTATGCCCTCAACTTGGATAGACGTTTGTTGCATCTGATAAGGGAGCTGTATACGGATACCTCTATTAGGGTTAGGCTGAACCATCAGGGGGCTCTATCAAATAAAATTTTGACATGGAGAGGGGTTAAGCAGGGGTGTGTCCTGGCTCCCACCCTGTTCAACCTATATCTTAATGACCTGATCAGTCAGTTTCCAGTTGCAGAATACTCATATTTCCTGCCTCCTTTACGCGGACGATACGGTTCTTTTGTCCCGCACGCAGGTTGGCTTAAGGCGTGCACTGGAATTGTTCGGAAACTATTGTTATATGAACATGGTTGAAATAAATTACACAAAGACCAAAGTGATGGTGTTATCAAGTAAACTAATAAAATACAGGTGGTTTATAGATACTAATGAACTTGAACAAGTAAGGGTCTATAAATATTTGGGACTCCTTTTCCATTCTGCAGGCACGTGGTCCGTACAGTCCTTAAATGCCTGCTCCCGGGGGCCAAGCAATTGACAAAGACCTTGTTGGTCTTTTTTCGTTCGCATGGTGGGAATTTGGTAAATCCGGCTATAAAAGCCTTTTTGCTTAAATGTATACCCCAGCTACTTGATGGTGCCCTTCTTTGGGCCTTAGATAAAATCAAGGTCCTGGAACGTATACAGGCAGGTTTCTTGCAATCCCTATTGTTGCCTCCTCCTGGTGTAAGTACCCTGGCCTTGTATGTGGAATGCGGAGTTATTCCTCTTGAAGAAAGGATTTGGCAGGGAGTACTGAACTATTGGCTAAGACTCTATTTTGGCCTGGTAGCCCCGCTCACATGCTTGGTGATCGCTGATAGAACCCCGAACAGTTGGGTGCAGCGAGTGGTGAAGAAATTATATCTGCTGGGTTTTCCCCCCCCCCCCCCC